>WBMV01006969.1:941247-977716 GCA_013396655.1 Campylorhamphus procurvoides
GGATGCGGGGATGTGCCCCCGGGACCTCCCCCTGTTCGCCCCGGTAACCCAGGATGCGGGGATGTGCCCCCGGGACCTCCTCCCGTTCGCCCCGGCAGCAGGGGATGCGGGGCAGGATGCGGGGATGTGCCCACAGAACCTCCTGCCCTTCCCCTCGGTGGCCTCGCCCCACGGATCGCAGCAACAGCATCCCCGGCCCCCCCCTCCGCTGTCGCGACACGGGACCCCACGCATCGCCCCCCAGGGGAAATGTCCTGTGCTCCCACGCAAACACATTCCAAGCGTCCTTCCCGAAGGGGCGGCTGCGCAGGGGAGATGTGAGTCGTTTTAAGTCAGCGTGAAGGGTGTTTTCTCCCTGTTTGTAGGGGGAAAAAAGGTAAAAGATCACAATAAATCCCCTAAATTTAACTGTCCTTTGGATAATCCAGCGCTGGGAGGGCGGATTTACGCTCATGGTCCCTGGGGAGGGAGGGATGCCAGCCAGGGGCAGGGGGTCTGTCCATCCTGGGGCAGGGCACCAGACATTGGCAGCTGTCATGGAATCATGGAATTGTTTAGGTTGGAAAAGACCCACTCAGCCACTCACCTCTGTGCCCCATGCCCACAGGGAAGCGTGGGGTGGTGGGTGAGGGGGCAGAAAGGTGGTCCCCACTACCGTCCCGCCCCTCTGGGCCCGCTCCAGCCAGCACTGTGGTGGCCAGGTCATTACAGCTGCTCCGCAGCACACACATCCCATAAAATAACTCACCAGACCTCATGCAGCTGCCAAAACATTAGAAGAGACAAGGTAACACTTAAAGAGCTGCCTATAAATTAGGTAAAAATAATTAATAATACATATAATATATTAACGGCATTTCTGTGACATGATATGGATAATATACATTAATATATAAATACCTCACAAATAATTCAGAGTGTTTCCATTTCATCAACAATCACTGGCCAATGTATTTACTTTATGGTAAGGATTATACATTTCATTATAAATGGCTTGCTGGGCATGTCAGCAACTTTTACATCTCCATTCACTTTATTATTAATGGTTTCCTGAACAGTAATGGCATAATAATGCACACAATGCAGCATGAATATTTGATGTGGCATCTATAGTCTCCCATTTATCATTTATAACAGGCTACAAAAACATTATAAAACATTTATTACAAATTTATAGATCACTTTATACTAAAACAAAGTTGTGTTATAAATACATTATTAATCCTTTATGCCATTTATAGGAATCCCTTGTAATAAGGCCTTAGCATATGTTGCTGCACAACCATAACAAGAGTGGTGTGGTGAAGAGGAAATACAGCACTGTGAGCCTGGTCCTGAGTCCTGGGCATGTTCTGTGAGGGAAAGCAGAAACATCTGCACTCAAAATTAATTAGAGTACAAGGGACCAATCAAAAGAAACGCTGGATTAATTCAAAGTTGGGGTTTTTCACTCCTCCCTCAAAAAAGACACTTGCTTTCACAGCACTGGAGCCTGAAAGCTGATCTGTCCCACATTTCCACACCACCTTTTCATTAGATTAATAAAATTTGCATGATTTACAAAAAGCCTGGCTAACAATGGGCAGCCCTTCCCATCCTCAGGTAACTTAGGGCTTGGGAAGAAATAAAGGGGATGTTCTGGGTTTAGGAAATGCCTTTGTGGGGTTTCTTTCCATAAGTCCCAAAGACTTACAGAAAGAAAAGAGCAGTGTGCATCCCCTGCCACACTTGCACTTGATGTAGTGCAGGACTGGGAAATGAGGAGAAGGAAATGGTGTTTGGAAATGGAGTGATTACCAGTTGCTGGTCATACAAACAGTGAAAATCTGCTCCTGAGCGAGCTTTGACACAGCTGTACTTACCCCTTTCAGATTTAATGGCCCAGATGGGGCACAGCCCAGGGAATGCAATTTAGTTTTTTAAAAATATATTTGTTTAACATGACAATGTGTCTCCCAACGATCCCAGCCTAATGAGTCAATGCAGTTAGTCCCTTCTCATTACCTCGTGCTGGAGGAAGGGGCAGCTGGGGCTGGGTGGCAGGGGACACAGACCCACGGAGCAGAAAGCCAAGCTGGACTTGCAGAACAGTTGTGGTTTTCTGTGTACCACAGACCACCACATTTCACCTTGTCCCTCCCAACACTGGGCCCTGTTTTTTACCTAGCCAGTTGTACCACAAAGGCATCCAGGCTTGCAGACACCAGAAGAAGAAATTCTTAGTTGCTGGCTCCAAGCTGTCCATCCCGAGAGAGGGTTAGGCAGGAGGTACAGCCCTGGGTGCACCAGAAGAATCAGGTCCACATTATACACTAAGGTGATTAAAATGACATCGCTGAAGGAGTTTGCTAATGCAGTAAGAGTATTACTGCTGGGCCAATAATGGCTTTCAGAAGTACAGGTATCAGAGCCTTGTGCAGTGCTCTTAGCTGGCGATTAAGGAGAGCTCTTTGGGAGTTTACAACTATGATGAGTCTTTAATGCACCAACAGGTAAACTAACAAGCACTAGAGAGAGAAGAACGGGGCAGGAAGGGAGCAGAGCTGCCTGCACAGCTACCTACATATTACCCACAACCACTGTGCTGCCAGGATATCCCTCATGGGATGATGCTTACAAATCCTTACTCTGGATTGTGTTTTTCCTTTCTACATCTTTTCCTTTGAGGAGCCTTATATGTCCTTATCCTGTTTTGCAGAGCCTGCCCCTCTCACTGAGCTTTCCCCAGTGCTGCTGGGTGAGGTTTCCCACCTGTGATGCACAGGTGGCTCACAGAGCAAAGCCCTTCCTGCGAGCACAGTGCCTGCTTCCTGAGATTCCTTCCCAAGGCATGTTTGGAAGCTGCTTGGAGCAGCATATCACAGACATGGACTGATTCATTCTTCTCTACTTACCGACACTTTTCTTTCTCGGTCCTTTTCAGTTCTCTTCCTAGAGACCAAACTGCAAGGGAGAAATGCTGAGAGCTTCCTGACAGTTGCTATGACTGTGACCAACGGGGATAACTCTGTGCCATCACCTCTTAAATTTATCTTGGTTCCCATATGCAGCAGTGTGGACTTTACCATTGCTAGAGAGAAAAGCTTAAATATGTGACAAGGACCACCCTAAAACCCAAAGAATAGCAACCAACATTTGTTAGCTTGAGAACTTGAAGGGAGGAAGCATCAGTGCCTTGTATCAGACAATGCAGGGCCTCATATTGTGGAAAATCAAGTGATGCCTTTTTTTTTTTTCATAAGGGAGCGTAACACAGAAAAATCACATCTTTTAACTATTGTGAGAAATCAGCTGATCAAACCAAGCTACTTCCTAATTTTGCCACAGGCTGTGTGCAGGGCTGTTCACTCCCAACAATAGGAAGAGTGTTTTGTAGCCAAGAGCTCTCATACGTTCCTGTGCCAATGGCTTGTATTAAATTGAGGGATTCAAAATGAGAAGGAAAAAGCATGCGTCTCATCAGTAACATGCCTCATCAGCTCTCTCTTCCCAGAAGGCAGCCAGGTTGACTCCACAGAGACAGAAAGGCCCAAAACAGGGAAAAGAAAGCCCCAACAATTTCACAGCTACTCACACAGAAATGCTTCTGTGTGATAACCCGCTTCTCCTCGGAGTCTGACTAGTTTGACCTGCAAAAGTAGCAGAAAAAAAGTTATTACAAAATTCAAGTCTAAACATGAATTCCCACTGAAAGAAGATGAAAGTGAAACGTGAAGTTACAGAAAAAGGCACTTTGGTAAGTCTCTCTGCGACACATGCCCCCGAGAAGCTCGTAAATGGCAAATCCTTTATCCTAAAGCCTCAAAGGAAAAAAGACCAGTGAGCATCAGAGCAAAGGGTGTCCTGTCACTCGGATATAACACAATGTCACATCTAAACAGAAAAATGTCCCTCCTGCCCACCAGCCAGATGACTTGCTGGCTTTTCTGTCCCTCAAAACAGTGAGGTGAGGGACAGGCTAGAGGGTGATCTCTGAAAATGATTTCCCAGCAACAAGGATGAAAGACTGATCACATCCTAAATCCTACTCACCAAGTGAGAGGAAAAATGAAAAGTCCATAAACAGCAGCTTGGTGGGTCACCAGTCCTAGGCAGCTAAAAGCAGCTCTCCAATAGTATTGGGGATGGTATTTATTTCAGGTGATCTCCCCTTCCAAGGAAGGGGAAACAGGTGGTGGTGATCCCAAATCTTTACACTGCCACGGCAGAGCACTCCCTTCATCCTCCAGGAGCTGCAAATGTCACAGATCATGTCAAAAAGTGAAAGCAAATGTATTTTGCTGATCCAAACTTGTTTGGATCATGAGATTGGGTGAGGTGACCCCACGTTTATCAAGGCATCACTGTGGAAACAGGACCCACCCCATAGCAGGAGCTGGTTTGGGCACTTCGAAATGCTGTGTCTTATCAGCGGAGCAGAGTTTAAAGCCTGTAAAACCAATAAAAATTGTTAGTCATTAACACTGTGAACGTGCTGAAGCAAAAAAGCACTTTGCCTTTTCCAGGTCTGTTGTGGAAATGAGTAAGTGCAGCTTCCTTTTCCTGGTGGTGGGGGTAAATGAGGTCTTGTTTTTGTTTCACAGGAACACAAAGACACTTGCTCACCATTCAGCTTATTGCTGAACCCTGAAATTCAGCTGGAACCTCATCTGGAATAGAACGTGGCTCTTACCTCAGGTTACTAATTCAACAGCAATAAAATCCTTGAGGTAGAGTAACTCCAAAGGCCAGAACTTTCCACTTTTGCACGGAATTGATCTGACAAACTACAAGTTGCCATGTTTTCACCCAGACCAAACCTGAAGCACTATGTGCTTTATTTGGGGGAGAATGGGGACTCCCAAAGAACATCTATGATAGAAAAAAATTCAGACTCTCTCTAGTCTTGGCCTTGCAGGCTCTGTGTGTCCTCCACAGCCATCAGCACCTTTGTGTCTCTGTGTTGTTGCCTGGTGTGGGGGCACTACAAGCTGTACAAGATAACTCGTGATAGATGTGGTTTGGGATGTCCCCTTCACCCTGTGCTGGGTGCCCTTGGGTGTCTCACTCCTCTCCAAAGACATTCCTTATAAAACTGTAAGCATCATTTTAGATTTTGAATCTCATTGTTTTAAAAAGAGAGAGAGAGAGAGAAAGAGAGAGAGAGAAAGAGAAAGGGAGGTAATTTTATTACTCTTATGGTATGTTTTCCATTATTTGCATAATTGTTTAATGCTAATAAGACAATTAGCAATTCTTACAGCTTAATAATTACCCAGCAATGACTGGCCTATTGTAGCTTAATGAATTTTTTAATTGTTGCTGGGGGTCTTGACATTTTTCGCCCACTATCTTCTTGTGTTAGAGATGCTGTTCATGCAAACAGGGTAATGCCAAAGGCAAGCCACCAACAGCTACACAGGACAGGCAGATATGTTATTATAAAGGTCTGGTTTTAAAAGGACAACCAATTCTGCTGCTTTAGGGCCAAATTATCTAAATACAAGGAGAGACAACACAGAGATCAGTCCACCTTAGGCAAACGCTACCCCTATAGGAGCCAGGCTATTCAGCTGGCATGGGGCTGGCTTTGACAGTCCAAAGCTAACAAAAGTCTTACCATTTTTAGCTTTTAGTGAACTATCCCTCGAGTTGAGTGTGAATCATACTGTCCTGAACTGTGGTATGGCCAGAAGGAAGTTAATTGAGGGCAGGCAGGGGTGGGATTGTGTTTGGCACTGATGGAGGTCACAGATGAGGTTGGCTGGAGGAAGAGGATGGCAGGGCCCCAGGGACCAGTCCTGGAATAGACTCCACAGCCCACACTTAGCCACAGACACCAGGTAATGGAGTTTTCCTCTCCTTTCTTATTTTGCACAAGACTTCTTGCATGCTGCTCCTTGCAAAGTGAGGTGTCTCTTTATCTTTTCAATGGCTGGCACAATGTCAATACGTTTAACCACGAAATCCCAGTTGCTGGCTGTTACCTGTACACCTCTCCCCACTGTTGACGTAGCAGATTGGGCAGATTTTCCTCTGAGCTCAGTGCTGAGATTCTTCCAACTCCCCAATACCAAGCATGTCCCAGAGGCAGCGGCCACTGAGTCAGGAACGTGCAGGCACCTCCCTGGTTAGTCATGCCCTGCTCATGGCCAAACTCACATGGTGCTCCTGGATATCCCTCACAGTTCCTGGGATGCACAGCCCTGTCCAGAGATGGGTCAAACAGCCACAACCCAGGGCCACATTTCCAGCCATGTGGGGTCTGGCAGGAACATGGTATGGCCAGGTTAGAGATGCCCACTTGTGCTCAGCCAAGCATGAAGGTCTGTCATGTGAATGTTGGACCAGTGTCCATTCCCCTCCTGAGGCTGCCACATCTGGGCCATAAAAACATGATGTTTAGATCAGAGGTGATAAAAACATGTATCTTTGCAGCAGAGAGAAGTAATTTGCAGTAGGAAACCATCCCAGAAGGTACACAGTGTTTGCAGGGGATCTGTGATCCCCTAATGCTTGCAGGGTATGGAGGTGGGACCTGGTCACTTCTGTGGGGAAGCAACTGGGCTTTGGGAGCACCCAGCCATGAGTGAGGAGTTGTCACATCCCATCCCTCCCAGTCCTCATCTCTCCTGCTGCAGTCTGCCTGCACCATGCCACCACCTCCTCCCAGCCATGCTGGGGCCTCTTCCCAGCCTCAATTCAGCTATTCCTGCCCCATCCTTGCCCGACAGCGCTCAGGGAAAGGGCTCTGCAGTCCCTCAGCTGCTCCAAGACTGCCCAGCTCCTCCTGGGCTCCCTTCACTCCCCAACCCTGTACCAGCCCTACCCAGTGCCAGACATGCAGGCACCCAAGCAGGGCCAGCTGATGCACAAGAGTTGTGCCAGCCCTGCCCTGAGCTGGGTGCAGCCATAGGATGGCAAACAAACTTGTCACCAGTTTTCCCTTCACTTCATGCCTCCCCTACAGCTGGGATGGAATTCCCAGTGTATCTGAGAAGACAAAATGCCTCCCTCTAGGGCAGTGTTAAGTACATCCCCCAGCCCCAGACACAAGCCCTGGCAGCCCAGTTCTCCTAAGTAGTTCTTGACTACAGAAGATCATAGCAGAAAAGTGTCTAAGCAGGGATTTTGCACCATTTTTGGGACGTGCTGCCTGTAACGCAGATGGGAACAGTGACTTGCACTGGGTGAGTCATGGGGGCCTCCAGGCTTGGCCAGGAAAGCCCCAGCCCCCAGGAGGAGCCCAGCAGACCCACGAAGGGTGACAATATCAGCTCAGCCAGGGTGGGAGGAGAGAAGGTGCTCAGCCAGGAAAAGATGAAAGTTGCAGAGCACAGATTAAAAGGCGGGTGAGTGTCAGGCCGTCAGGAGGGCTCTCACCAACCATTTCAGAGCTGTCACGGCTGCCTTCCCAGACAGATGATTGCTGGTGCTGCTAAAGGGATGCTCTTTCCACCTTCACAGACACATCTCTTCCCAGACTTCTCTGCAAAACCCAGCTGTCCTGGTCCAACGGGTCATGAAGTTGTTCTGCCAAAATCCAAGCATTCCCTGTTCCTCCAAAACAGGCATCCCAGAGCAGGACTGCTCACCACAGGCATTGCCAAACAGGCACAGTAGAATTTGGGACCAACTATGCTGTTTGTTTTTGCCTGTAAACATTCCCAGCTGCAGCCCTGAAGCAGGATTTCTGGAAAGCCCCAGTTGCAGGGAGGATCTCCCCCAGAGCACCCCTACTGTGTTTGACTCACTATCTCTGTGCAGTAACAGTCTTGAGACACTTCCCTTGCTCCTTGATTCAAACTCCTGTGAAAAGCCCTTTTCCAGCCAGTCCCACAAGTTCCCAGCTGCTTTAGGCCCACAGCAGCACCAACTACCTCCCTGCTCTGACAAAGTGAGCAGTGCCTTAATAATGTCTGATAAGGGACTAAGGTAAGGGTTCCCAGTGAGATTACTGGCTCCCCTTGGACAGGCATTAATCCTGCTGTCACTGAGCCCCTCAGGAAACCCATTCCACTGACTTGATCTCCTTCAGCTGTTCCTCCACATAATTTATATGGAGCTAATTGCCACAGTAGTGGTTCTGGATGCGAAGCAGATGCTGCTGAGGAAAAGAGCATGTTGCATCCATAACTGATGGCTCTAATCTCTATTTAAAGGCAAGGCTACTTACAGTTGATGGGAGGTTCAGATCTCCCCCTTTTCTTCTCCATCTCTCTGCAAAGCCAGCTGGACATTCATTCATATTTTGACACACCAGCAGAAGTGCTCAGCTGTGGTATTCCTCATGTGCAAGAACAGATAATATTTCTCCACCCAGCCACCCATGAGGTCAAAACTGTCCCTGCCACCAGCAAGGAGATACAGACTTATTTACAGCTACCTAAAAATTCCTCCAGGATCTTTGTCATTAGAGTACTACAGAGTTCCTCTACTAACAAGTGGAGTGCCAGAGGAATAGAGACAAACAATGTGAGAACAGACTGGTGACTAGAATTAGGTGAGGCTGAAAAACAAACATACACAGCAGTAATTCCTCCGGAGCAGGGGGAAGGAAGACGCCTCCTTTTGTGTCCTCAAATGACAGCTGGCAAATAAGCCATCACCCTTATCAGCAGGCAAGGACCAGACAGCAGCAGTCAGAAGAGAGGAGGGAGGAACTGGCATATCCCAAAGAGGAAACCCAGCTGCTTGTTCAAAGACTCCACTGTGACAGTGGCCAGCTGTTGGGATGTTTGCAGATGTACCAAGAAGTTTGTCTTATTTGTTTTTAAACAAATAGAAAAAAGAACCTCTTAAAAGTTGTCCTGTCAGCGGTTGGTGCTGACCAAACTCATCCATGATACCCCACTGACCCTTCCAAACCTTCTCCACTTCCTGCATATCCTATGAAAGGTCAAGACAGCTCTGTGAGCACTTGGTCATGGAGAAAGTTCTTCCAGAGATGCTTTGTCCAGAATAACTAGACTGAGAAAGAGGGAGAGAAGGATGTCAAGCTACACCCAAGGGAGCAGAAAAAGGCACAATGGAAACAAAGAGAATTTTAATTATAAAATAAAAAAAACCCCGAACACCCAACCCCAGAAACCAAAGTGGTCTCTTCCCTTGCACAGATCTGCATGTTCCCTCCAACACAGAGAGTGCAGACACTTCAAGTGCAAGGGCCATCACTCCCTTCTGCTCTCCCAACAGCTCTGGAGAGTCAAAAAAACCCAAACAACAAACTGACAGCCACTGCTCCAAGACTGCTTCCATGAAGAAAGTGGTCCCTGTTTGGCACAATGTTCAGGAGATTTTTCTCCCACAGTAATGGCATCTTAGCCAGGCAGATTGATCCTTGCCCTTTTCTGATCTTCAGTCAGCACACTCTCCTTTTCCAGCACACTCTGGTCTGCCGCATCACCTCTTTGAGTCTCCAGCACATGAGTTGCAATACACTGTCTTCTTACAGGGCTTTAATGCAGCAGATGAGTCCATTAAATTAATTCCTCTAGAAGTGGAGCTCCCAGAACCATGTTCTCATATCGTGGCCTCCATGTGCAGAATCTTCAAGGCCTCTGAAATCTGAGAGCTGGTGTCGATCTGGCCGTACATGCCCACCAGGAAGGCCCTGTGCAGTAACACTGCTGCGTGCTCTGGGAAAGGGACAGACAACATGAGACTGGCCCGAGAGCTCCAGTGTGCAAAGCAAGAGCAGTCCACCAACAAACACTGAGGTGAACATTTACAGCTGCACAAGAGATTCTCTCCTTCCATGAGACCATGGCAGAATCCACACTCTTAACAGCTCTGTGGGTATGTGATCACACAAGGGATCACAACTCAGAGAAAATTGTTAAGGGAGCAAGTCTACTTCGAGGAAGACTCCCTTGTGTCCTGATTCTCAGAGCAAAGCTACTATTGGTATAGATGTCTGTTTGATGGCCTGGTCTAGGCAACACTGACCCTTGGCAACTTCCCAGCAGGGCTTTTCCCAGCACAGGATCCCAGCTTTGACCCTTGTGAGGTCAACAGTGACCCAAAGGTGGCAGATCTCAGCTTACCTTGGCAAAGGAGGGTGTACTCAGGCAGGTTCCTCAGTGCTGTCTGCACCACCTCGAAGTCTCGACTGCCAAGGCAATACATGTAGGTGGGAAGGAAATCTGCAGCAATGCTGGGAGTGAAACATGATAGTGTCAGTACAATCCAGATTACCCGTCAGGAGAACCTAAATTCCAGTGGTCCTCACCTGGGGTTGTTCTGAATGGAGCGCAAGGCCAGGCTAAAGGCCAGGTTTCGGCAGGTATCCTCTGATGAACTCATCAGCTTCTGTAAGTTTGTCTGAAAGATGGACAAATTTGGATCACAGGGCCATCCAGGGAGCACAAACTCCTCAGACTGGCACTATCAACCCTCCACATTAAACCAGCCCTTCACAAATCCAGCAGGTACTGGCTTGACCCCGGAAATCCCTCTGTGTAAGAAGGATTATCCTGGTTCTGAATACTTTTAAGTACCCTTCTGTAATCTTACTCCACGTGGCACAGCTGAGTTTTCCCTAGGTTCCAGTTCTTTCAACAGAGCCATTCTGTTCTCTCTTTGACCCAATACTGGGAAAAAAACAGAGCGTTAATTCTTCCTCTGACATAAAGTGGATGATGGCAGACCCAGTATGCAGTGGGAGGAAATACTGCCTACTCTCAGAAGGCCTGACTAAAGATACATTTTTTTTAAGATGCTGCAACAACCACCCCAAAAGCCGAGGAAGGGTAGTGCTTAAACTAGCTGTGCAACACAGACACTGGTGAAAAGAATCCTTTCCTTCCAGTGGCAGGTGGAGGCACCAATACTCACAGCAAAAAAGGAGAGAATTTCTGGCCTCCGTCTGGACATTTCATCGATGTCTGTCAGCACCTCCAGGATGTCTGGGGGAAGACACAGTTTGAAAGGGTGGCTCAAATCCACTGATCCAGCAGAGGATCTTTTCCTTTTTCCCTACAAATCCAATCTCCCAAGCAGTCAAGTTTTCCCACATGCACAGAGAGTTAGTGTACTTAAAGCAGTTCTTCAAAAAGGAGAACAGGGATGTGCCAGATCAGCATATCCCAACCTGCCCAGGCAGAGGTGACCAGCAGTGTCACGTGAAGTGGGGTATGAGATTTCCATTCCAGAACACCCTCTTCTGCAACTGAAAGATCTTCACAGAGTGTGTCTTTTAAAAACAGTGTCCAAGCAGGACTTTTCCCTCCTATTCTTCCTTGGAAGGAAAACTGTCACCTCAATACTGTAACTTAGGTTTGAACACTGGACACTTGTGATTTCAGAAGACCTTTGGAGAAGATTATTATTCTCATTTGCCAGGTTAACATGATTTTCTTCCATGAAGGCCCTTTGGAGATTTCTAACAAAACCCTGTTTCTCATCAGTTTGGTATTTTTCTATCATGAAACATGGCTTTTTTTTCAGCACTCCAGACCTGGCTCAACACGAACTGCAGCACTCCTTGAATTACTCATACTACCTCCCAAAACACTTAAAAGATCCTTGTAGAGCCCCAAAGCAGAGGCAGTTGAAGTACTGCTGAGCTAAATGCTAACAGCATCATAGGAAGCCTCTGTCACAGAATCACAGAAGGTTATGGACAAGTTAATCCAAAAATGAACCAACATCCTAACAGCTGAAGACTTCCAACACAAGACTGAAACAGGATACTAGCCTGTAGCTGACAGGTAAGTAAGAGAGTTGGCAAATGTCTGCATTTTCCCCTGTGTCTCTGCACAGCTCTGCAAGTCCTCACTTACCCTCCACCGTTTGGCCTCTGGAGAGCCTCTTCATATAAGGGGCCATTTCAGCTGGTGTGAGAGGAGTGAAGAGAGACACACTGACAAGAGGGAGGGAGCCAGTTGCTGCTTCATCTGAGGGAGAGAGAGAGAGAGAGAGAGAGGAGGTCACTCCTGAGAGTCTGTGGGCTGCCCAGTATTCCCTACCAGTGCAGTGGTGTATCACAAGCCAAATAGCGATACTGTAACAGAACTCCTGGCTCTCACACTGTCTCCAACCTCACTGCACCTCCTGGCACCCTCCTCAGCTGACACTGAGAAGAAAGCTTAGTAAGCTCTTTTAATACTGAATAATTGCAAGATGTAAACAGTGGAGGAATGGATGTACCCTTACAGTCACCCAGGAGGTGGCTGAGAAAAGCAAAATCCACAACCAGGAAACTCACCTTAGTTAAGGACTGTCCTTCTGCTCCAGTAGTGATACTACTGGCAGGAAAACAGATTAACCCATCCCAGATATTGGTTCCCAGTTGCTGAGCATACAAGTGACATTCTCCACTCTAAACACCTTTTCTCTGAGCTGTTACAAGAATGAGCACAACACACAGCCCATTGTAAGGACTTAGCTCCAAAACACTGCAGGTTCACCAGCTGGAATAACTCTTCTTCTGCTCAGACTCACCATCCTTCTCTTCATCAGAGCCCCTGTCCAAGGTGCCACTCTTACTAGGCAGACTCAGCCCAGCCAGGAGGGACTTCAGCATTGCTAGGTCACTGTTGTCTGATGACAAGTCACTGAGGGAGAGAAGTGGCATATTTGGCTTTCAACAGCAATAAGGGCATAAGGACAAGCAACAGTACAGATAAATACACTAAACCAAACAGTTTCTCAGAAGCAGAAACACAGTTTTTCCTTTCATCATAACTGGAACTCAAATGCATTTTCCCCACATATCTGCAGGTAGGACCCTGCAGCCACCACTCCAGGGAAAGACTCTCCAGCCGCCCCTCTGGAAACAACTGCAGATACCACAATACCGCAGTAGGACATTTTGGCCATTATAAGTTAGAATTATTATCTGACTTTCTTGGGCTCAGTTTTCACCTATAAAAAAGGGATATGCAGCTCATCTCAATAGAGAATTAAGGGAGCTGAGGGTGAAAAAGTCTCATATTAACAGCTATTTTGTCACATTCTCTCGCTGTCCTCTGATTAGCTTCTGGCAGTCTGACTGTGCATGGGCTAGCCAGCATAAGGAAACTTACTGGAGTGGATCCGAGTGCTTCTGCAAGAAGGAGACAGCTGCCTGGGCATTGCATGTGATGTACTTGTGGATAAACTGGACAAACTTGCTGATGAAGGCAGCCAGGTGCCGTGAGGATTTTCTGTAGTTCTGGGAAAGGACCAATAAGATGAGAGTTAACTCAAAAAATTTAGTGATGCACTGCCCATCCTGCAACTCTGGGTACCAGGAGGCAGTTTCTTGATCTCCTGCCTCCTCTTCAAGCTCTTCAAGGTACTTAATGCACTTTTTTTGTTCTCAGGCATATGAAGGTTTTCCCTCCAAATGAGAAATGCTGGGCTGGCCCTGTGTTACACAAGCTTCCCCATCTAGTGGCCAGACGCCGGCACATGGAGGGAAGCAGGGATTTTCCTACCAGCAGCAGACGGATGAAGGACAGGAGACAGTCCCAGAGTGCCGCCTGGTGCTCATTCTGGAAGACCTGTGGCTGGAGCAACTCCAGGATCCCCAGGACGTGGATGAAGAAGGTCAAGTGGTTTTGCTGCCTGAACTCCTGGAAATTGAGGTGAACGCGGCCGTGCAGCAGCGCTGCAATCATTGGCAAGTGCCTGAAACACCAAACAAGAAAATCCAGATCTATCCTCTTTCGAGGAACATGTTCCTACAGTTCAGTTCCTGAAAGGCAGCATCCCTTATCCTCTCAGGATTCTGGACTTGGTCTCTGTATCTACAGACTCAGCAAGCCCTATTTCCCACCCATATTCTGTTCTCTGGTCTCCAATTCTGAGAAGATTATTTCCTGACAGACATGGAACCAAAAGGGGTGCAGCCTCATGGTAAGAGATTTTGCTGCCCTTTCTCTTGAATTCTGTACATGAAGGTGAATTCTCCCACCATCATCATGATTGCTGCAAGTTTGTTGCCCTTCTAGGACAAGGGTGGATGCTTTGCAATGAACCCCAGACAGACAAAGGGAGAAAAGAGAGAGCTGTACCTAAGGAGGAGGATGGGATGAGCCACAGCCAGCTTCCTGCAGGCCATGTTGGCATCCCACACGCGGCTTTCAGATGACTTGGAGTCACTGGTGTCTGCGAGGAGGTTAATGAATCTGTGAACCAAGGCATCAAGCTAGAAGAAAAATAATGAGTAAATCGTTAAGAAGTTTAATGTACAATCCAGCCTGTGGCTCTTCAGCAGTGTTTCCTAATTCCTTTCCAGCTACAGAGGGGGGTTAACAGAAATTATTTTCAGGTAGAATCTGTGAGAATATGCAACATTCCAGCTGGCACAGGATCTGAAGCCACAGTCCCTACAGACATCAAAGCAGGATCAGACATCTGCACACTTGTGCTTTACAGAAGTCTTTGGCACACAGAAGCTTGTGGAGTTTATACTATTTTATAGAAGGACACTGCAAAATAAACCACACAAGAACTCTCTGCTCCTGAGAGTGCAGGCAGTGAAGGGGTAACAGAAGAGCAACGCAAAGAAACCAAAGTCATCCAGGAAGGTTTTGTCCATCCTTGCCTTCTAAACTGGGTGTCAAGGTAGCATCTGCTCTGCACACACAACTGGAAAGGGGCTTTCCTAAGCCTCTAAGTTTACCTTGCAAGTGCTACTGTCTCTGGCTCCTTCACTGGTAAGAAGCATCTCAGGCATAGGCACAAGGAGCTCAGGTAGCTGCAGGTATACCTGCAGCAGAAGGTCCTGGCAACATTTTCCCACAGAGCTAAAGGAAAAAGGGAGAGGTCAGCCACTGGTTACTACATTAGTTCAACTAGTAAACATCCCAGACCCATCAGATTAGTAACAGCCTTCCTGCACGTGACAAAAAGACCATGTAAAAAGAGCAGCCACCACTAATCTTGACGAGTGTTTTATAAATCTTTGTTTCTTATGAACTCAGATCATAGTCTATGGGAATCCATCATTATCCAAATTAGGCCACTTGGAGTTAGAAAACTGCAGTTACAAAGGGGCACAGGACAAGAAAGCTCTGCTTACATCTCCAGTGAAGTCCCTGCACATGGTACTCATGGTCATCCCCATCCCAATTGGAAAAGAAGTCAGAACCACAACTATTCAGACTAGCCAACGCATTCTCTACACACCTGAAACCCCTGTAGATCACTGGCACAGTCTGCACTGGTAGGCAATTCAATGCAATAGCAACTGAGATTACTCAGTATCTTTCCTAGTATCATCATAAGCAAGGTTGGAATTAGGTCAGTTCCTTTCACTGCCACAAAAACATCGTCTTCCTGTTCTTTCCACAGCCCGAAAATAGCTGTTAGGAAACAATCTGGTCTCCATTCAGCTTTGAGAGCAATCATAACAGTCAGAAGCAGGATGTATTATGAACAGTGACTCAAGGAATGAGTAGACTAGAAATCCCACGTTAGGAACTAGCAATTAAAAATAAGCATTGCCTTATGAAAGAAAGGGGAAAAAAAGTATTGCATCATCCCAATGTCCTAAAAGCACAAGGGCCCTTAAACTTCACTTTTGAAGTTAACTTCCTTGTCCAAATACCCCTTAAAATGACCTATTATTCCCCCAAATCTCTGGAAGGATAGTTTGCACTTTTCATATAGGATCTGGAACATGATATTCTTAATGCAGACATACTGGCAAGTCTCATCATTACCTGACTGCTCGTGCCCAAGAACTACAACTACAGCAGACAGTGCTCCCCATTTGCAACCTCACCTGCTTCCCCACTGCTGGATGCAGTTGGTCAGATATTCTGTTACTTTTTTGATATTCTCAAGGTCCCCATGAGAACAACTGAGCAACAAAGGCAGTCGCGACTGGATGAGTGTGCAGGAGGCCTCGTCAGTGTTCTGGTATCTGGTCTCTGCTTCAGCCAGGATCAGCTCCACCATGCTGATCAATTCTGATGCCTTCAGGTGGAGCACAAATTCCTCACGGCGCTTCTGTAATGCAGAAGGGCACCCCAAATGACTCCACACAAAATCCCAAGATCCTTAGCTCCTTCTACACATGCCTTCCCCAACTGGAATGGAGTATCTCTTAGAATTAGGCTTAAGAATTGCCCCGTACCTTGACCTGTGAAAGCACCACAGCCACAACTAAAACCTTGTTATCTCTCCACTTTCTGAATTCATTTACTTCCATCCCAGCATGTGTGATGGGTCAAAAATCATAATTCAGTCACCAAAGCAAAGAAATGCTGTGGAGAAGAGACACAACTCCCTTTCCTTTGTAAAATGGAAATTATCCCACACTGGGTTTTAGTGTACTTCCCACTATAGCCTTGTGCCTTTAACAGATATTGTGGCAATTACTGCAGGGGAAACGCCAAGTGGGCAAACTTTGTGTGTTCATATCAGCTTTTTGGACTCCAAACTGCCACTGTAATATGTCACATAGCAGAGCAGCTAAGTTACCAGCTGAGGTACAGGCAGCAAACTTGGCACGCTGCACCTGAATCACTCCAGCCACCTCTTGGCCATGATAAAATCAGGCACTGTGAAAACATTGCCTCTCACTCCATCCAGAGGGGAATCTTGGAAGAACTGAACCAATACCTGAGGAGTTCTCTGGTCCCTTCCCTGCCAGATCCGAGGAATGTGAATACAGGCCCACAAGAAATCTAAGGATGCAGTTGGGTCAAACCTGCCAGAAGACAAAAGAAGACAGATTTGCAATTAGAGTCAACACAGCCCTCAGGCAGCACACAAACACATGGAAGCATCACTAAACATGATGAGTGCTGTGAAGAAAGAAACATCTGCAAATGTAAAAATAGGATCCATTAAGTCCCGAGAAGGGGTTTGGTTCTGTTCCCAGATTATGACTAAATATTTGTTGCAATAAGCACAGCACAGGGTACAGAGCAGAACAAATGGCATTCAGCAAGTTTGGGGGCTCATGAAGCCTTGCACCACGAGGACAGGAGTTGGTCATGAACACAAACAGTTGGTACAATCAGACCAGTGACCTTACTGTCCCAGTGTATGGAACATCCTATCACTGCTGTAATGTTGGATTGCAGAAACTTGCAATCTTGAGCAAGAGATCAACAATAAAATAATACGCAAACTGAAATACTGCCAGCTTTAGAAGTATTGCTGTTATTAGGTGTTTCCTTTTCCTGGTCCATAAGTGTAATAAGTTTAAGCATAATACTGCTACAGTATTTGAGAGCTGTATATAGAAGTATAGAAGCTGAGAGCCAGGGCTGCTCCAGAGAGCAGAACTGGGTGCCTGATGGCAGGAAGGGGTTAGAGAAACACTGACAATGGAGTTTTGTACAACCAAAAGATCCAGCAGAGCCTGCCCAGGTACAGAGATAGCCCTCAGAATGCCATCCAAGGCATCTTGCAAACTCTGTGTTCATAAAGATTATCAACAAGGGCAATGCAAGATGGATTACTCATGATTAGCACTTCCTGTTTAGAACACAGCCAAATCTTTATGTACTGCTTCCATCAAACAGCAGGTAATATTTGTGTCAAGGTACACAAATCAGCAGGACTGAAAGCAGCATCTTTCTCACAAAGCCTGTTTTTGGCCGAGTTACATCTCCTGGCAGACTCATCATGGAAAATGGCAGCTCTTGTTCTCTCTCAGACACAGCGAGTGGCCAACTCAAACCCCTTTGCCAGGTCTGAAAAGCAAGACTCACCTTTGCTCCCTGTTTCTGCCAAGCAGAAGCCTGATGCACTGGTGCAGCGTGGTCCAGCTGGACTGGTGGGTCAGAAGAGCCAAGAGGTATGGGCGGAAGGAGGGCACCTGGGACCCTGCCTGAAAGGACCAAACAAGGAAGAGAGGTAATAAAGAAATCTTTGCAACGAGGTGGATATATGAGTTACCATGTGTGTATTGTATAAGGATGATGATGCAGAGAGAAGCAGCAAACTGTATTTTTAAGATTTAGGATTTGAACTGCAGCACTTTCTAACAGAACATAGCGTCAGCCATGAAGTTCAGTTTCAGTCTTAGCTTTGGCACAGCACTTCTGGGCAACCTATTGATCTGTCTGTAAAAATACCAACAAAAACACAGCTGGCTGGGCTATTACGGGACCATGTTGTGTCTGTAATGCAGTTTGAAGTCCTGAAAAGAACACAGTTCAGATCATACACAGGTAAAACGAAATGTAAGCTTTGCACTGAGATGGATGCACCAGAACTCCCCTCCTAGTCACCCTGTACTGCTTTGGAACTCATATAGTAAGATATGACAAATCATAAAACTATCCCTTGCCCCATTTCCAGGTACAGGTCAGTGCCTCTGAAAGGTGGTTTCAAGCACAGCAGTCCCTCTACCCAACAACTCTTACTTTGTTCCAGGAGAACAGTAGCTTCTGCTGGAGGTCAGGGCAGCTGCTGATCACCTCTGGGTCCAACATCTCCAGCCAGTCATTGAGAAGGCCAGAGGCAGGCCCTGGCCAAGCTGATTCAGCACTATGGAGAGAACAAAGCCAGTGTCACTGGTGGCATCAGGCACCTGGTGAATTCCCACCATTCCCCAGGCTCACCTACAACTGTCTACCTCCTTCTTCACTGGTGTTTCTTCTTTGTCCTGGAGCAACAAGGAGCTCACCACAGCAATTGGTTTCATGGCAGGACACCTGGCAGTGGTCTCAACAGTAGACGAGAAAAGGACAGTCAGGAGCTCCTCCAGGTATGGAGAGTGAGTTTCAATCAGACCTTGAAGAACTAGCAGAGGGAGAAAGATTCACTCATTAACTTCAGGATGTGGTGAAAGGTATGGAACCTTACGAGTGTTATTGCTGATAGCATGGCTCAGTGAGGAAGAGGGAAGCCATTTTTATCTGGGACAGTAGGCTTCCATTTCTCTTTTTGTTTATGGAAACCAACAGTTTGCTGAGAGACTTAATCCAGCCCCAGATCACAGTTTATAAACCCACATACAGTAGGGGGGAAGGAGGTGATACAAGATTAGGACCAAGCTTAGATCAGCTTACATTTTCTGATCCAGGCACGAGGCAGATTCCCACAGCCTGCCGAGCAGGCACTCCCTTGCTAGGCTAGAAGTTAAACCAGCTGCTGCAAGGGGGAAGGAGAGCAGAAGAACATCCATACCTTTGCTGATGAGCTCTGGCTCCACATTACACTTCTCTCCTGATTTCAGTGTTGCAATGATGGCACGTACTGTGGAGCTGATCAAGTCAGGGTCATGACGGAAGGTCAGAGCTTCCGTGAGGTGCAAGAAGCCACCTCGAACTGTAAAGAAATCACAGCACTGGCATCACAGAGACAAGCCAGTTCCCACATCAGCCTTTTCTTCTACAGATGCCCCATGTAGTTCTAGGACACAACTAAAACATACAAACACACTAGAGTCTATTGCCATTTACCCCCACCAAAACCCTTGACAGCTCTCCTGCATGTTACACATGGCAAAGACAAAGCTCTGTAACCACAAACCCATTTCCCTGTCTAATCTCTTGGTTACAGACTCTTCCTCCCGACAGATGATAAACAACTTTACAAGTCATGAGGTGACTTTGTTCCAGAGACATTCCTTCATTCTCATCTACCAGGACTACAGCTCACACAGAACTCCTGGCCTGAGAAATTGGAAGTTTTTCCTGAGAGATCTGCCATGCTTGGTGTGGTGCTACCAGGTGTCTACTGCAAACCCCCTGAGCTAAGTCACTTGTTCACATCCTCAAGGAGTTTCTACAGCACAGAATACTACTTTTGCCACTCCTTAGGACACCTCTCTGAAAGGCTGCCCATCACAATTCCTGCTCTGGGTGTAGTTTTATTTCTGTCCTCTTCTTGGCCCACTTTGTCCCCCCTGAGCCCCATAAGCTGCCCAATGCCAGTACCATCATTGATCCTGTGCCTTGAGGAGTACTGCACAGCAAAGGCCTTCAGCTGACCACGCAGGGGACCCTCTTCCACTGCAGGGTTCTCCAGCCACTGCAGCATCTGCATTAGCACTTTGAAGAAGAGCGAGGAGAAGGCAGTGTCCTGTGGCATGCAGCGCTGGGGAGTGCAGCAAAAGACATTTGCTTAAACACACACCAATAATACAACAAAGATGTCAGGAAAGATGCAGACAGTGGCACACACTGCCAAGAATACACAGAGCACACCTACTGTTGGAACACAGCTCACTCAAAAGAAGGCAGCAGCTTTTGGTGTATAAATGCAAGGCAGAAGGCTCAGTAACACACAAAATACCTCTCCCAGCATGACTAAGGGTAATTCTGTGCCTTCTTTCATCACGAGGAAAGGAATGAGATACTTCATTGGATAAATCTCAGTCTGTTCTGAAGACAGGGTTTCTTCCCCACCCCTGTCTACTAAATGCTTCAAAAATCACTCACCTGGTACTGGTAGAGCTGGCGCATCAGTGGGCAGGAGATGAAGTGGTGGCGGTGCATGGCCATGACCAGGGCGCCGCTGTGGGGGGAGTTGAGCAGCGCGGCCACCGCCTGCAGGAGCCGTGCTGTGATCCCGGGGAGCTGTGTGTTCCCCTGGCGGATGCGAGCCAGCTCCTGCCCCAGGGCCTGCTGCAACGCCAGGGCAAGGGGGCGCAGGTTTGAGTTCTGCCACCGTGGGTCTGGGTTTAGTGGGAAAAGCTGGTAGGAGGCAAAAGGGGGCACAGCAAATATTTATGACACATATTTACAACAGCACATGAAAGGACTTGGATTATAAACATCCTGCAGCAGAGGACTGATTTACCTTGCACAATTATAGTGACTGTGGGCTAATGGAAACTTTCTGATACAGCTTTTTCAATATTTTAATGCCTGGTAAATGAACATGAGCAGCATCTCTGCAGCCCCAACATCACTATAAACACTGACTCTGCAGAGGAACCACACTACCCAAACACAGACAACCAACTTGGCCAATTAATTCCCTATAGGCTCCTTCCAGAGTCAATGGAGAGAGGGAGGCTCTGTAAGCAGACAAGCCAGAGTACAAATGCTGTTTGCACACAGCTTTGCTGCCAAGGCCCTGTGAGCATTTCACAAATCCTTCTTCCACTGCTGAGAGGAAAGGCGCTATACAGAGAACAAACATGGTGCAGAGACAGTAACATGCTAGTAGGCACTCACAGTACCAGGCATGGTCAAAAGCCACATCATGTTCCAACGACAACAAAAAAAATCCTGCCATCAGTTCCACCAGGCTGTAATGGTGCAGCCTCATTGTATCAGTGCTTGCATACTTATAGCCTGCAAACACTGCAGGAGGAAGGGGTCACAAGATGCAAGTATAAGAGAAATGGATTTTGCAAAGCTGCTGCAGGGAAGCAGCTGATCAGCTGGAGGTTATAACAATACCTGCAGAAAGATGCCTGCCAGATCATCTTCTGGGCCCAGAACATGAACCTGGCTCAAGGCCCGGATCCGGCTCTGACTTTGAGAGTTCTCAGGACTAGATTTTGACCTTGCAGTCTCAGCACTGTCTGCAAGAGGAATAAAAGAAAAGAAAGGAAAATGCTGTTATGGTAACTAGCATCTAGAGCCCCAACACTGGATCACCTTCAGCTTTACAGTCTCTAACTACTGAGGAATTCAGCAGCTTTTCTTCTGAGCCCAAGCCAGACCTATTTATTTTTCCATATCACTCAGAAAAACTCACTGTAGTAAACTCCAAAAATATCGGAATTTCTTCCTTTGCCAGGAGCAAGAAACTCTAGCAAGGCCTGGTGTTTAACTGTAGCTTGCTGGTATATTACAACACAAACACTTTTGAAGACAGATCTCCCTGTCTGCCTCAACAGCAAAGGAGTGAAGTTTTGGAAGGTGACTTGGAAATTTAGGCAGTACCTCGGCGGGCTGGTAAGGAGGCAGTGAGCAGGGAATGAAAAGTCTGGCCTCCTGTTGCCCCTCTCTCATGTTGAACCTCCACAAGATGAGCCATGTAGTCTGAAAAAAGGAAAAAAATAAGAACACATCATTATCTCATCCACTTTAGTAAGGCAGGACAGAATTGTCTATTTGTACAACTCCCATAGACAAGAGAATCTGCTCTTCCTACAGACTTTGTAAATGTGATGTCTTAAAAACTCTCTTTCTTTTGCAAAGTACCTCCAAAGTACTTTTTAGACTCTGTACACTCCAATCCACAAAATCCTTCTCTATTTGAGGAAATAAAGCCAAGGGCCATCCAAATAAGCACTAGCGAGTTATCTATACTGACAACAAGCTGCCAAAGCAGTCTGTGCACAGGGTTTGTTGAACTTGGATTTTTCCAAGGAAGCACAGGAGATACTCATGATGAAAACTGTTCAAGAAGAAGGAAAATGCCTAGTCAGCCTCATCTGAAGCTCTTACTCTTGTCCATGATGTTCTGCTCCAGCGTCTGTGGGTCATGAGATACTGCCTGGTCCAGGTACTGCAGAAGTTTGCTCATGCTGGAAACTGGGATTCCAAAGGACTGAACAAAGAGGAGCAGCTGCTGTGGCTCCAGGTCCTGCAGGGCTGAAATACACAAACACTTAATCCTCAGACCTTCAAATTGCCCATGCAGGGTCATCCTTTTTACCTGATCTTTGTGCTTTTGGCTGGACCAGCAGTGACACATTAACGATAGGGCTGCAGAAAGCCTAAAGCCAGAAGTCAGACAGCTGCCTACTATGTTTTCTTTCCCCTGCAAATCATTGCCATCTTATTGCATCTTCCAGTTAATTCACTCACTGGCTAATTTGATCTTCTGTTTAATTTTATTAGAACCTCAGTAACACAATCATTTGTATTAAAAAATAACTTCCACCCTATCTGTTGATGGCTGCAGGCAGGAATTATTGTTTAATTCAATCACTGGCTATAGACAGCTGTCATTTAATTAGTTAAATGGGACGAAAGCTCTGCATACCAAGAAGAAAGCATTGATGAGCATTGCAAAGCCCAAAGCAACTACAAGTCTAGCTTACATCCTTCAGACACAGATTTCCACACTGCAAGCACAGCATGCCCTATGGAGGCAGCATATGCCTACTGTCTGGTGACTGCATAGCTTAGTCCCATCTGAACTGTTGTAAAAGAGATGAGTCTCCAATTCAGAGTCCCCCATTTCCTTTAAAATACACAGAAGGGACAATATCCACATAGACTTGCTCCTTTACTTTAGAAGTAATAGTGACTGATGGCTCCACTGAAAGGCATCCAAGTAGGATGGCTGGGCACACTTGAGCACTCTCCCTCTCCTTTCAGGAGGTCTGAAACACCACCAAACAGGCCAAGGCTCACCTGCATCCACAAGCCGTGGGACCTCAGAGCGGATCATGCGCAGCTTCAGCCAGTCAGGGAGCAGCAGAGCCTCCTCTGAGGTGTCAACCAGGAAAGCAGTAGGGAGGGGCTTTTTCTCTGGGAACCATATATCCAGTAGAGTATAAAAGTCACCATCCCCTGCTTAAGAGTGGATACAAAATTATTTTCTATGTTCACAAACACCAAGACCACCCTGCCCTTCTCTATTAAATCAATACACCAGAACACACCATCATTTTAATATTCCCCACTGTCTGCAGAAGGAAAAAAAAAAATCAGCCTGTAATTCCTTCACTCTCTGCAGCAATATTCTGATAAATCTTACAGCTACAAACAAGTACTGCAAGGGACAAGCCTGTGAGTAGAAGGATTAACATCAGCCTGACCTGTTAGGAGATGGCAGATAAAGAAAAGGCTCTCTATATTGCCCACAACCCCATGAAAAAATATGAGCACACTTCACTAACCTTGAGGTGGCCCCAGTGTCAGGAGAATAACCATGGCATGAACCACAAGGATGTGCATAGTGGCTGTTTCCCCACTAGTCCAACGAAGGAACACCTGATCCTGAGACTCTGACTGCAAAAAGGCAGAAAAAAAAAGAATGAGCAAAAGTGGGGAGGAAAAGAAGAATGAAATCTCTGAGGTACGGATGAAAGGAGAACATGAGAATAGACAATTTGGGGAGACCAAAGCTCCCAGTATCTTCAACAGTGGCCACAAAATATTCTTGAGGAAAAGTTAAAAAAGCTTTTTACAAACACTTGGCTCTGATACTGTGCTACCATCCAGTTCTTTTCAGATCAGGGAATTCTTGAACCAAACTTGATTTATACAGAGTAATCAACACAGGGCAAGGGGCACTCACCCAGCTGTACACCTCCTCGCCCTCCTTACTCTGCCGCATGCGTTTGATGTAGCGAGAGAAGATGGAGAGAAGAGCCACGAGCACTGCATCTGACTCAGCACTGTAGGAGAGCTTGGAGAAGAGGTGGGACATGATGGTAGAGCGCTCCACTATCAGTCGGGCTACATCCTGCAAGGGAAAAAGAGCCATGAGGTCTTCACTCCCGTTTCATTGCATCAAGTTCTCCAGTTCCCACCAACAGCCTGGTTACCACCACTCTGGAGATAAACATGCAGAGTCAAGAGCAGAACTGACACAACAGGGAAAAGGACAGATTGTATATCCCACCACTAAGGTTCCTGACTTCCTTTTCTCTCCCCAGATACATGTGACTGCAGGTTTAGCACCTGCTTACTTAAGAAACACTGCCAGGTTGGTGGGATTTTCTTCAAACCACTATCCACTCTTGCATTCCCCTTTCCACCTCATGGGCTGCTGAATTGCACGTTATTGCTCTGATATAATTTCATGATGTCAACCAAAAACATAGGTTACCTTTCAACCCAAACACAGACTCAAACATGCAGTTATCAGTCACATGCTCCCAAAAAACTCATCCTGCTGGTACACCAAGTCCCATGGCTACCACTGTCCTGGGATATGCCATGTGTCCCCCATGCAATCCCCCCTCTCACCAGAGCAAGGTCGTTGTGCTGTCCCTGCTCCTCCACCGGGGCGTGCTGGGAGAGGTACACCAGGTAAGCACTAATGGTCTGGGGATCTGTCTCCATGTGGATGGCCTAAAATAAGATTTCCTTTCATCAGAAATCCAGATTTCATGAAAACAAGCACCAGCCTC
The DNA here is from genome assembly GCA_013396655.1 of Campylorhamphus procurvoides. Classification (NCBI taxonomy): domain Eukaryota; kingdom Metazoa; phylum Chordata; class Aves; order Passeriformes; family Dendrocolaptidae; genus Campylorhamphus; species Campylorhamphus procurvoides. The sequence goes on from WBMV01006969.1 coordinate 966,170, forward strand.
AGAAAAATTCTTCAGCAACCATACAAACACACTGAAGTCACACCCAGATGGTTTGTTCAAATTTGTTTTAGCATGAGTAGAAAAAGAATAAGCTGGACACTCATCTCTTCAGCTGCCAACACCCACCTGCTGCAAAGCCAGAGCTGTTGTTGCTCTCACACTGTCAAACAGTGGCAGCCTCGGGAGGTCTCTCAGCAGCCACTGATATCCCTGCAGCAGCTCGGAATCACCAGAGTCTTCTTCCATGGGGTGATCTTTCTCCTCTCCATCACGCATTCCTCCTTCTGACAGCACCAAGGACAGGCCCTGCAGAAGTCACATGGACACAGCTGTTGCATTAGAAGCCACAGCTGGACTGCTAGTTTCATACTAGTGAATATAATAGAAACAAGCTTCAAACACCATGGAAAGATCCAAATGCAGCACACAATGGATTTCATCTCTCATATAATGTGTTCTCTTGACAGATACCCTGCTTGAAGTTTCAATCTTCTCTGAGCATAACATTTCTGAGCTCCCTGCAATTCTCTTTGTCTTGACTATGCTCTAGAGCACCAGACATTCACTCATTTACACTCCCCACAGACAACAGGCTCTGCCAATTACTCCCTGCAGCACATGATCTGCCGAGTCTACACCTGAACATCACAGAAAACAGCAAAATCCAGCTCTATCTTCAGAAAAAGTACAATTTGGCTGTTGAACAAAAACTTCCGAGCAGCAGGGAGCAGAAGTGCTTTTGATGGAATTTGGAGACTGAGACAAGTCACTGAAGGAGGATGGCATGAAACAATTTCACTGTGCAGGTTCTGGACTCAGGATAATCTTGGCTTCTGACAGACTCCAATCAAGAAGACTTTCATTCTGCTCACCTTCATGGCCAGGACCCGGGAGGCCACCTGGGAGGAACTCAGGCGCCGCAGGAAGTAGTCAAGCACCTCACAGGTTGTCTGTTCATCTGCTTTGGGACCCAACAGCAAGTCTTGCAAGCGTCCAAGCAACTGCCTTTGTTTTTGTTGTCTCTGTGGAGCAAGAAGTTGGCCTGTTCAGTGAAATCGTATCTGGGACACACAGAAAGTGGGTAACACAAGGGATCCTCAAGAGACTACTCACCTGGCGTTTCTTGGCACGCTGGTCTTTACTCTCACCATCCTCTTCTTCTTCACCTGAGGTTGATTCATCAGCAGCATCATGAAGCAGGAACTCACAAAGGCACTGCACGGGTAGAACATCCAAGGAGCCCTCGCTGGACTGAACCAGATCTGCCAGCCATGGCATTGACTGTGAGGAGGCCTAGGAAGCAGGAAAGTAACAATATCAGCATAACATGGAAGCATCACACTGATCATTTAATTCCTCAGCAACACACCACCTTCCCCTGCATCTCACTTAACTTCCTTTTCCCCTCACTCTGCTCAAGTTTCAGAGGCAAGGGATCAGAACCCAACACAGCCCACCTGTCTTTGAATGATGTTGAGGAGAAAGTCAGGATGACGACTGCGACACAGAAGGTGGCCCAAGCGAAGTGACTGGTTCAGGCTCTTCACCTGCTCCAGGACATGTGGTGGAGGCCTGCGAGGAGGGCCCCTGCCAGAGAAACAAGAAGTTATCCACAAGCTAACACTTTCACTCTGATGTGATGAGGATCAGTCAGTTCAGTAGTGCATGAGGGACACATGCAGGTAGCAACAGAAGAAGGACAAAGTGTGACATATATCAGTGTGTTCAAAGCCAGGTTGGATAGGTCCCTGAGAAACCTGGTCTAGTGGAAGGTGTCCCTGCCCATGCCAGGGGTGTTGGAACTTGATGATATTTAAGGTTCTTTCCAACAGAAACCATTCTGTGATTTTATGATCCCATGGGCTGCCAAACCTCAGGGTTCTTCTTGCCCACATCAACCACCCTGTGGAGCAGGAGGGTTTCCTGACTAGTGTTAACTGGAATTTTGTGATGGCACCAGAATGCAAAAGGCTACTTACTGAGGGTCCAGACTTGTCAGCTGGGACAACAAGAGGCTGCTGCTCTCTGTAATTGTTTGTTTTGTGGATGCAGCAGCCAGATGACCCTCAAACGCAAGAATCTCCTGTTTTTCTCTCTGGGAGATTTGAAGTTCACGATTTATCATCTCTGTGCGCGTCTCTTCATCCGTCAAGGTACATTGAGGATAGCAGTAATTACTGAGAAAATAAGTTAAAAAAAGGAAATGGTTATCTTGCTCTATACAAAATTCATTAACCACAGACAGAAAGAGTCCAGGATCTTGGCTCTGACAGACAACATATTAAAAACAAGGCAGTTTCCCAATGAAGCCAAGAGACTGAGACCTTTTCAGCAAGGCGCGTCACAGTCAACTCCCCCTTTTTCTCAGTTTTCTTCCCTTGCTTATAATATTTCTGTTGAGGGAAGTCACTTTTCCCAGTCCAACTGTAGTGCTGCTGCTTATTTTAAACTTATTAAGACAGCTTATTTTACACCAGTCCTACTGGAAAGGAAGGAGCCACATGGCACAAACTTAAGTCAGAAATGTGTTTTTTGTGGTCTATTTGATTTTTTTATGGATATAACTATACTAACTTGGTCATGACCATTTCCATGAGCATCTTCAGAGAGGGGTACTCCTCCCATGCAGCCAGACCTGCAGCAGAGAAGAAGAGAGCAACCAGGAATACAGGAAAAAATCAGGGCCTTTATATATATTCTAACACATTCCATGATGGGGAGACACAAACTCACTTTAGACCAGCTTAGAGCACGAACAAGGTGATTTCAGCCATATGCTGGTCCAAATCCCACCTCTGTGTTTTTCACCCACAGGGAAAACACCGTTCTTTAACTGCAGTTACCTCACCAACCCAGCACATGCCTTGCACAGAAGCAACTGGACTCCAGCAGAAAGCACCATGGCCAATTTTTGCAGCAGAAGTAGTAACCCGAGAAATGCCCACACTCACCAATGTTTTCAGGATTGAATGCAGCCACTACAAGCAGGAGAGGCCAGGCTTTCCAGTAGAGAGTAGAAATAGCTAGATTTGGAGGCTGGTACCTGCAAAAGCCATCAACAGATAGAAGTGGTCAAATTTGGTTCCTTTAGCCCATATCAAGTCTGCTTTCCTCCTTAATCATCCATCATTTAGATTCAGTCAGTTCAGTCGTTTTCCCAACAAACAAATACACAAAAAAGAGACCCTCTAAGGAGGGACAGCAAGGCTCAGCTGAAGATTTTTAGAGCAGAAAGGTCAGAGTGCTTGCAGAGCAAAGTCCATTCCATGACTCAGGTCTAGATTGCTCTAGAGAAATTCCCACTTGAACATGACCCTGAAAAGGCCTCCTCATCATTTTGTTTTTACAAACTGTAATAGAAAAAATATTAAAATCTGTGATCTGGGAGTGTTAGTCAAAGCGAAAATGATCACAGCAAGATTATCTATGTGATAAGGCTTACCCTGGGGGTAGCTGGATATTTTCTGGATGGTGATAAGTGCATAGATTTAAGACTGCATCGATCAGCTGGATTCTTTCTACCCTCAGGACTTCGACATCTGGAGGAGAAGAAAAGATTGAACAAGTTATTGACCTGTCTACCTTCCTGAAAGTCCTCTAAGAAAAGCATCACAGTATAAGAAAAATTTTACTTCAAGCAACTATGTTATTGTGGGCTTGCTCATGATATTACAGAAACAAAAAAACAACAACATTTAAAAAGAAACAACACTTAAAGAAAACCCCTAGTCAATATATAAAGATATGGAGCTTTTCAGCTGCAATTGGGTTTAAATTCTTAAGGGTAGTTTTTTTCCCCAATGTATCCAATATGATACCTGCAACTTTTTCAGAACTTGGATACACTCCTTCAGGTAAGCAGGGAATCTGCTCAGAACTTCTGGGGCTCAGAGGAACTAAAAATGCATTTCAACTTCATTGCAAGTTTTCAGTCCCACTCTTAACTCTGAGTCATCCAGCATTTGAAATGGTGCAGAATTTAAAATGCTGTATGAGAGGCTGGGCAAATTTTCAGAGGATACTGAACAGCAAGTCTAGATGATTCCACGAACACTAACCAGTTCAGGATTACACCTTGCCATTAAACAGTCAGCACTAAAAGCATGCAAGATGCTTTAGAATCTAACCCTGGCAATCCCCTCAATTCCGCCACAAACAGACACAGCTCAGCTGAATGCGCATATTCCCCAGCAATGCAGGAATTTAGACAAATGCTAAATGAATTCATAAAATGGTAAGAGTAAAGACTGGGTTTGTAACTGCTATTCTGCAAATGTCTGAATTATGGACTTGGGAAGAGCACACAATACATTGGTTAATTAGTTTAACTTTCAACCCTTCCATTTTTGTATAGCCTAAGAATTTCATTTTACAGTAAGTATAAAGGAGTAAATTGAATTTAAGAATGCTGACTCAAAACTCCGGGTGGTTGTTCACAGCCCTTCATCCTCAACACAACCAGTAATTTCCCAAACACTCCATGATGCAAAATTAGTAACAGGGAGAAACAGTAAGAGAAAATAAGAAGCCTCTCTAGTGAGAAAGCAACAGCAGTACATGTCTGGCTTTGAGCCAAATGCTTGGCCATCATGACTAAAATATGCTTTAAGTGATGCAAAGGCTCTTTGGTAGGTGGCAGGAGCTGTCTCAGCCCTGAGTGAAAATAAGAGGACAAGGAGAGAAAAGGAACCCCTTGCTAGCTGGAGCTTTGTGCAGCCTCACCATCTGCCTGCACAGCTGCAGCCCTCTTCACCAAGTGGTCAGCGAGCTCCATGGCATCCGCAGGGCCCAGGGGGAGGTCCCGCGACAAACCGATCACGAGGATCCGCATCAGCGTGTCTTCCAGGATGGGCACCTCGGAGCACAGGCGAAGAAAGAAGCTACAGGAGACACGAGACATCAATCATGCTTCTTTCGACTATAGTGTGAGGTCTCCTGAACCCTTCACAAAGCCTGGAACCCATCTGAGCACAAGATATATCACAGCTCAGTTTACAATACCTTCCCTGCTCTCCAGCTCCAAATGCAACAATGTGAAACAAATTATTATTGGAATATCACTCGCATTGCCTTGTACCTCTATGCTTCAGCCTACCTGAGTCTAAGCTCCCTAACATTACCCCAGTAACCCACGCAGTGCAAGCCTGCCCTCCTTAAAACTACATCTTTACAGCATCAAGATACAGAACAGCTTGGCACAGGAAACTAGAATGAAGGAGGAAGGGGAACAGATGGAGAGTGGAACAACAGTCCTCAATTTCAAGGCAATGTAACAGATGCAGAAAATCTAAGCACAGTTCCAAGCCTTTCCAACACAGAGCTATATAAGGATCACCAGAAAACACCCATTCCTCTGCCTCCAGCTAGAGCAGCTCCCTGCCTGCACCCACTACGGGAGGGGCACTCACTTGCGGTCACTCTCAGGGGGCCAGTTGTCCCATTTGTAGTAGGTTTCTGGCTGTTCTGTGAAGAGCACCTTGTGGAGGCTGTAGAGACGAAGAGGACAGTAAATACCATCTGTGTGAGGCTCAAAAACATATACAACTGTTCAGTCTCCCCAAACCCCTGCTGATGTTCCCATCCCACACACAAAAAAGTCTCCTCACATAAATGCGTCTAGCAAAGGTAACAACATGAATCAGAACAAAGAGGACTACACAGTATGGGTCCTGGGCTTTTATACTTTCAGTAACATATCCTGCTTACTATTAATACTGGCTTAACCTGCCTCAGTAATGTCTTGTACCAAGACTCCAGGATACTACCTGTTCTTCAAGAGGCAGGCAGGGAAGACAGAACTACCCTCAACCCTACAGCCTGAAAAAAAGATGCCAGATAAAAAAACCAAGGGAGGGGTCCACAGGGATTGTGTTTGGTCAGGTAATTAGAAACTGCCTATTGAGTGGACCCAAATAATACAAATTGGAAGCATTTTCCATTATCATATCTTTCTGGTAAGAGGATGCATCTGAAAGAATTTCAGAGAGAGACAGTCTCAGCCTGAAACCTTCTAAAACTGTTTCTGCTCCCTGTCTGATAAGGGCAGAGAAATCTAACCAAACCTTGCCATAGGGACAGAGACGACCAGGCTGACTCTCACCAGTGCACATAGTCCTTTGGAGCCAGCTTGCTGATAGATGGAACAACTGTATGAAGCCACCAGACAGCATCACGTTGGATAGCAGCAATTTGGTTCTGGAAAGAGCGCAGCACTTCCAGGTCTGAAAAACAGTCAGGTCACAAAGTACACATGTACCAATAGCCCCACCAGAAGCCATGACAGGACAGTGGCAATATCAAGAGCAGACAGTAACAAGGGCTCTGAGGCATCAACAGTAAATCACAGGTCACAGAATGGTTTGGGTTGGAAGGAACCTTAAAGATTGTCTCATTCCAACCCCTGCAGCACAAGCAGGGACACCTTCCACTAGAGAAGGGGAACCAGAGAAGGGAAATAGTATATCAGAGAGTCTTGTGCACGCCAGCACTGACAGCACATGTATTTTATTTTCTGACATACGCTGCAGCAAAATCTCCAACATGCAGCACAGATGAATAAGCTTTGTGAGGAGAAGGCACCTGGGCGGTCACTTCAGTGCCACCCCAAAGGCCTGTGTACTCAGCCCCAGGTACTCAGTAATCCTTACAGATGCCCCTTCAAGTTTAAGGCTCCCCCACACAGAGCTCCCTTTCCCCAGCCTCTCAACCACTGCTTCCACAGCTACAAGAAGCACCCAGCCATACAAATGCCACATCTCCTATCTCTGTCAGTCTCAGGATGATAGCAGGCACCCCCATGCCTCTATTCAGAACTGAGGCTCAGACCCCTTCCCAACCATAGCTGCAATGTTCCCCCAACATCAGGGGCAGCTATCTACCAAGCTACCCATCTTTAGAGGGAACCTAGCTTCTTCTGCTTACTCTTTTTCTCTCCTTTGTCCCAAGCAATTCCAGCCTCCTTGACCTGGGCTGTGATACCAAGCATCATGGAGACAGCTAGCAGATCGGTTATGTGGATGACAAATCGCTCCTTAAAATAGAAGAAAAAAGTGAGTTGAATCAGCAATACCCAAAGCTGCCTTCTGGAAGTGTTTTGTCATCAAAAATTATGATCAAGGATGTTTGGAAATGAGATATGGGAGTGCTGCTATGAGACACACAAATAGTGACTCACTCAAATACCAAAGAGCAAAAGAAAGAACAACCAGAAAAGCATATACAAGAACAGCCCAGAACATCAATGGCACATCCAGCAGCACAAGCGTCAGGAAGTGGTACCTTGAATTCCATTTCTGCATATAGGGCCTCCTTCCGTTCCTGCATAAGACCCAGACAGAAGGCCTGGAAGTTGATCTCATGCTTTGTCTGTTTGATGATCTCTCGCAGCAGAGCCCGTGAAGCCCGCAGGTAATCATCCTTGGTGGTCAAAAGGTCCTGGAACACCATTGCCAGGTACTGGGGTCATACAGAAAGAGAAAGCCTTTAGTGCACTGTAATGAATCTGCATCCACAAGATGAAAAGCCACAGGGAAACCACACTGGTGGTATCCTGTCCCCCCAGCCCCCTGGGGAGCTGTAATAATATTTCTCTCATGAAACTCCACTACCACAAGATTGGTCACCCAGAACGTAGGAGTTAGAAAATGCCCATGCACATTTACTCCTACCAAGAGTAATAACAATAAAATAGTATGATATAGACCAGAAAGCTGTTTGTGAAAAGATTCATCTGAGCCTCAATTCAAGTAAATCTATCGGGTGGGGTTCTAGGGTAACCATCAGTCACACAAAACACTGCACCTACCTTTGGAGCTTGCTCTGAGCTATGCTGAAGCACAGTATACAGGATCTGCATGTTGTTGGGATTTCTTGCATTTGATAGTTCATTGAAAATCACAAACTTAATGGTGGTGCCCAGGTTATCCCTGTGTGCGTTCAGCAGCTCCCTGCAAGGGAAAACCAGAGATACCTGAACTGACATTTCACTGCAGCTGGACACATTGTTTTTATTTCTCTTTGAAGTATTTAGCACCCAAAAGTGAAAAGGATCGAACAGCACATACATTCAACAATATCAAAGAACTAATGAAAGACTTCCAGGACAATGAAATCCATATAAAAGAACACAGGACACCCCTTAGTCCAAGCTGGTATTCAAAACCAGTCAAGGCCCTGGACAATCTTCTAGTGCTTCTCTTCCCATCACAGACTCAGTCACTCACCTGACACACAGCATGTAGTGGTTGAGAAGGACTTTTGGCTTGAGACGAATTTTGATCAGGTTGGAGATAACTTCCATGTCCTCTGAGCTGTGTGTGTTGCAGTTCATACAGACCGACATCAGCAAGTCCTGAGCTGGCTTGGTCAACTGCAGAAGAAGAGCAGAAAGGCTCCAGTTACTTGCCATTACAGACCAGAAATGCAAGTGGCTTACAGTATGCAGCCCTCCTGGGTGGATTACACACCAGAGCTGTGCTTCAACAGCTCCTATCCTTACCTTTGGGTTCTGCAGCCACATCTCCAGCCTCTGCACAGCCATCTGACGCACCTCTTTGTAGCCACAGGTTGCTGTCAGCAGCCGAAGGAGGTTCCTGGAGACATTGTCCATGGGCTGGCGTCGGTTGAGCTGGTCCCGCAGCATGTCCAGGACATATTCCTCCACACTCTCTGCAAGGTCTTCATATCTGGATGACACAAACTGCACTTTATTTATTTCCACACAAGCCAGTGCAAAGATCAGCACTCTTTCTCATTTGTGGTATACATTATGAGCTAACAACATCTACTCTTTTCTCCTGTAACCTGTTTTATCTGATGATCAGCATTCTTCAGCAGGTGTCACAGCACAGAAGGTGAAGAGAGGAAGCTCCCTGCCACAGCTCTGTAGGGTGGGTGAGTACAGACATATCTGCCACAGGGCTGCATCAGGAGAGGACGAGGCACTGTACCTGGGCATGAGCTGTCCTGCCTGCTCTGGGCTCATTTTCTCCTCTGCAATCAGCAGCTCACTCTGGCTGTCTTCCTCCTCTGTCATGGAAGGGTGGGGGCTACTCCCTAAGAGAGAACAGGACATGGCACACTTAATGAGACAGCTCCTCTTTCTAGAGATCAATCACTCATGCTCTGGTTTGTTCAGCTTCTTTCAGGAACCCCTTTCAGCAACACTGAAGGAGGCCACAGCCAGTCACCTCCTCACACTGCATTACATACAGGCTCATTTTTCACCACCCTCAAACATCCCTTGGACAAGAAAGAGACCCAAAGGGAGGAAAAGCAACGGATGGAACTCAAAGTTTGATCTACGTGACTCCATCCTGTTACAAACTATTCTCACAAATCAGTAAGTGCAACAGGCTTCATCCTCTCCATAAACCCCTTTTTCCTGGTTCCCAAAAATCTTCTTACCAGCACTCAGGTCTCCTCCACTACGTCCAACTTCTCCATGCAAGAGCATGGTCTTAGGAGGCATCTTTGTGTTAAAGGCTGTTTGGATGTTATCCACAAATGTCTTGCAGTGAGGGCTGTCCACCCAAATGCGCTCCCCAAGGGAGTCCTCAATGTACACCTGCAGAAGGGAACACAATCCTTGTTCACACTTCTTTCTTAACTGACTAATTATAGGAATATTTCTGAGTTTTATGGATTTCCAACACACAAATGCAAAGTAGGAAACTAGCATGACCACTGCATGGATGAAACCGACCAAACAACTGCAGGCAAGTCACGTAAGAGCAGAAAACCAAACCATCACATCTCAAGCTCAACTGGACACCAATCCTTCTCAAGAAAGAAAGCTGATCAGCTTTAGCAAAGACTTTACAACAGCTTCTACCACCAAAATATAGCAGTTGGTCAGCTCAGACTGGACTTTTTCAATCCCTGCAGACAAACTAGAAAGTAAGGAGTCGCTACAACACTTACAATTCAGTAAAACAATCAATACAGACAGTAAAATGCATCTCAGAAAAAAGCAGAGATAAGGCAACAAAAGGTAAAGGAAGCCACACCATTCCAGCTACCCCGGAGATGCTTCTTTAAAAGCATGGGGTCAGTTTCCAGTTTCTGTCTCTCCAGATGCATTCCCACATTGGAAAAGAGGACACTGGCTACCCCTTTCCCTGCATTATAAATCCACTGCTGTTCTCCTACCCCAGCACAGCCACATCTCTAAACCCTGGCTGATTTTACACAGTCTGCCCACCACACAGAAACCCCCTTTGGTCAATAACCTTGACAAAGATCTCTGGCCAGTTCTCATCCTCTTCATAAGCTGCCATGAGAAGGTTGCAGGCCAAGACAGACACGAGGCTATTCCCTTTGGCTTTGAAGTTGATGGAGGCATCTCTTCGGAGTAGGCTGCACAGTGCCTGCAATGTCACCCACAAAAAATAAATAATAAACAAGTCATCTGGCAAGAAAGCATACAGAGAAGTTGTAGAAAGAGAAATACAAATTTCAGCAGCTTGCAACAGAGCTCTGGCATTTACAAAGACATCAAAGCTCTAGTATTTACAAAGTCATGCTCTGGTGAGAGAGAAAACTCTGCTCACAAGTTGGCAGCAATGACACTTCAGTAATTTCACAAGTCCTCACCTCAATAACCCCTTCGGTGGCAAAAATGTTTGGTTTGATTTTGGCCAGGTACATGAGGCTCAGGTACAGTGTGGTGTCAGGCTTGGCTCTGTTCATCTTCAGCTGCTTCACAGCTCCACACAGTACGCCCTCGATACGGTCATCGTTGCCTTCTGCTTCTGCTGCCTCAATCTCATCCAGCAGCACTGTGGGGACGACTGCAAGCACCAACACACAGGCATCAGCACTTACTTTCATGTGAAACAACCTGCCCTGAGACGCTGCAGGACAGTCACCAGGACAGCAAAGCATGGACCAGCTCACCTACAGCCCCTGTAACAGCTTTTTCCTACCCAACTCCCATTAAAAGTTCTGTTTCACACCTGACAATGCCCCTTATCTTTCCATGCTAGCACACTCCTCTGCAACTGTATCAAGAACCAGAAACGGAATGACAACTCAAACCGCAATGTTCAGACACAGAATCTGCTAAAGAAATATGTGAATAAAACATCACAATCCAGACTCCAGAGATTTCCTCAGCAGATGCTGCTATTGAACGGCTCTCAGACAGAACAAACACAACCCAGTGCTAACAGAAAGCCGTGATTCCAGCACTACACCCAGCAGAGGAAACTCTCAAGGAGCGTCAGAGCTTCCAGAAAGGCTGCAGCGAAAGCAGAACGCAGGTTTCCCCGCGGCGGCAGGAGCGCTGCGAGACCTCACCTTCGATGGGGATGACCGACGGCTCCTTGATGGAGGGCGAGATGGCTCTTTTCTCCGCCACGGCCGCCTCTGCCAGGCGGCCCAGGGCGCTGAGGGGCGGCGTGGAGGAGAGCTTGGGGCGCTTGGTGAGGCCGGGCAGCCCGGCCGGGCCCGCCAGCGCCGCGGCCGCGTCCCGCTTGCGCTCCGAGGGCAGCCCCGGCGGCGCCGGCTTCAGCAGCGCCACGGCCGCCTTGCCCTCGCCGCTCTGCC
>WBMV01006969.1:978415-993333 GCA_013396655.1 Campylorhamphus procurvoides
GCCCCCCGGGCCCGGCCCTGCCGCACAGCGCCCTCAGGCGGGCCGGGGGAGGAACCGCAGCCCCGGCGTACGGGGTCGGGGGTCCCGGGGGGTAAATTGGGGCTGGGATTGCGGGGGGATGAGGGTGGTGGTGCTGACTGGTGGGTCTGGGGGTCAGAGAGGGGAGCCAAGGTGTTAGGGTGGATGGCTGGAGGCTAGGGCTGAAACTGGGGGCTGTTGGGTGGTGCTGCGGAGGGCCCCTTCTCGCAGGCAGCCAGGACAGGAGGACAGGGCCTCAAGCTGCGGCGGGGAGGTTTAGGTTGGAGGTTGGGAGGAATTTCTTCACAGAAAGGGTGATTAGGCACTGGAATGGGCTGCCCAGGGAGGTGGTGGAGTCACTGAGGAGACAGCTGGAGGTGGCAGGTGGGGCAGTGCTCCAGTGGACAAGGTGGTGATCGGTCACTGGTTGGACTGGATGATCTCAGAGGTCTTTTCCAACCAAAGTGGTTCTGTGAATCTGTGACTGTGGGGCCTGGGATCAGAGAGGGGAGTCAATGGCTTAGGGTGGGGGGCTGGAGTCAAGGGACAATGGCGAACTGAGAGTAGCAGCTGAAATTTGGGATCTGAGATGTGGGGCAGGAATTAGGGGGCTTGGATTGGGTCTGAAATTGAGCAACTGAAATCAGGAGGTTGGACTAAAACTGGGGTTCTCACAGCAACTGGCTGACCACCCCCTCTGCCCCCTTCTGTCCCCACATCATGTTCCCACAACAAGCTTTTCATGTGCCTTTATTGCAGCGGGGACCGTGGGTGCCCACACCTCCACCCACACCACACCACCCAGGACCACGCAGGAGGCACCCAGTGGCCAAGCCCCCATCCCACACCCCCTGTCCCCAGCCGTGCTGGAGAGGGACACACAGCAGCAGGTGACAGTCCCTGAAGCCTCCTCCGTGGCAGCATTCCGGCTTCAGGGGGTGGAGCATCGAGCATCTCCTGGACAGGTGGTCTGGGCAAGCGGAGGGTGATCCCACGGTCCCCTGCTCACAGCCACTGCAGGGAGAAGCCCTGGTTGAGGCTGATGCCGAGGTCACTCACGGTGAGAACCTGTGGGGAGGAGGGGAGACATTTTGTGGTACAGCTTCGGCTAGAGGGACGTGGAGAATGCCTTCCCCTACCCCTTGGCTGAGCTTCACTGCCCCGAACCCTGGTGAGCCAGTGTCCTGACCAACCTCTTTGGTCACCTACCTTGTGACCCTTAGGGCTAGAGAAGGACAGGGGGAGACCCTCAAGATGGAAACCTCCACTTGGAACAGGGCACCCCAAGCTGGGGCTGTACCTGGTTGTCCAAGTAGGAGAAGGGCTTCTCCTGGCCATTCAGAAGGACCTTGCTGGGTGGCTTCTGCACCCCAAAAATGCTCAGTGTGCCAGTGGTGACCTTGGTGGCCTCAGTGCTGGCGTGGAGGACGGTGGAGGTGAAGACATTCTGCAGGAGGGGACAGCATGAGCTCAAGGTGACCAGGTGCCATGAGACCTCCCACTTCTGCCCTCCCCACCACATCCCACCTGTGTGACATTGAACACTAGGTAGGAGTAGCTCCCCCGCTCAAAGGTGTCCAGGCTCTCGCCATCATCCCAGAAAAGGTCCCCCCAGGCGGTGGCACTCGAGGACAAGGCCACGATGAGACGCAGGGGGTTCTGTCTAGTCACCTCACTGGTGGTCCCTGGTTTCTGGGGTTCAAAGACATGGATTCTGTAGGGCTGTGAGCACTGGGGATGGGGCTTTGGGAGCTGAGGTGCTGGGATGCTGTGGACAGCACCCAGAGAGATGAAGGGTGGGCACTCACCTGGGTGGGTAGGATGGAACCCTCACGGACATGCAGGTTGAGGTGCTCCAAAGGGGCCGACATCTTCAACATCTCTCCACTGCTGTTCACTGAGTAGCCCTGGGCAGGTGGCAAGAGACACAGGTGTGAGGGAGTTCAGGGCACAGCAGAGTGCTCAGGCATGGGTTTGGGGAGCAGTCATCCCCACCCCTTCCTCCATCAGGGCTCACTGGGCTCATCCATGGCTTCCCACCCGCAGCCCCGGGATGGTCAAGCAGGGATCATCCAGCCCTCGGCCAAGTGCTATGGTGCTCCTCACCTGGTAGAAGTCGTACCATATGCCTTGGGGGACGTAGCCTATGACTGAGTCCACCCCAGGCTCCAGCACTGGTGTCACCAGCAGGCTTCGACCCCACAGGAACTGCCTGTCCAGCCCCAGCGTGGCCATATCCCGGGGGAACCTGCAGCAGGATGGAGACACTGCTCGATCAGCCACTCCTCTGTGATTCAGCCCAAACATCTCCCCAGCTCCTGGTGAGAATGGTCTTACTCAAAGAACAGGGGCCGGGCAACAGTGTCCCCTTGCAGGTGGGCATGGTGGAAAAGGGTGTAGAGGAAGGGCAGGAGGGAGTAGCGGGTCATCAGCACGTCTTTCATGGCCGTCCTGGCTGCAGGGCTGAACACCGTTGGGTCCTGGGCCTGGGGGAGATGCAGGGAATCAGCAGCCATCCCAACCCCACCTCCTGCATCCCCCATCCCACATCCTGCATCCTCCATCCCACCTGCATCCCCCCTCCCACATCCTGCATCCTCCATCCCGCATCTCATTTCCTGCACGCCACCCCTAGGATGCCTCCCACCAAGCACACTGCCCTTGACCTTCTCGTTCTGGGTGTTGTGGTTGCGAGCGAAGGGGTAGAAGGCACCGAGCTGCATCCAGCGGGTGCAGAGCTCCTCCGAGGTGCTGCCAGAGAAGCCACAGATGTCCGCCCCGACAAGTGGGATGCCGAAGAGGCTGAAGCTCAGCAGCCCTGAGGGCAGGGACAGTCAGCAGGGTGCAGGGAGTTTCAGCGATGTATCTGAACAAGCAGAAAGCTCAATGGAGCTGGGAGTGCTGGTAGGGCACCTGTGTGCATTCTGTGCCACCCACCTGGGATGGAGTAATACATGTCCTTCCACTGGCTCCGGTTGTCACCCAGCCAGTGCCCTGAGTACCGGCCCTGGCTGGGGAAGGTGGAGCGGGAGATGACGAAAGGACGCTTCCCCCGGATCTGGATCAAGGCACTGGAAAACAACAGGGAGAGGCAGGGGCAGGAGGCGAGAGCAACCCCCCAGGCTTTTGCCTTATCCCACAACCGCTGAGGGAGAGGTCCAGCCCCATGGCAGCCCTGCAGTGCTGGATGGTTGGCTGAAGTGGTAGAGCAAAGGCTTCACACCAGGACCAGCCTCATCTACCCATTCCTCTCAGAGCAGTGTCAGCTCCCCTCTCCTGGGTTATTCCCACACTGAAGGCTGCAACCAGCCAGAGCATGTCCCTTCTGAGTCAGGCACTCCAATCCCCCTTCTTATCCTACATAGCTCTGAGCAGGATTTTGTCCCATCCCATCCACAGACTGTCAGGAAGTGGGGTGCTCAGGTACCTTGCTGTGGCTTTGGCTTCCATCAGCCCATAGAGGTTGTGGAGGTTGTAGTGCACCGAGGCTTTCTGCTTTGCTGAGGCACACACTGTCTTTGAGGAGAGGGAATCGCCCAGCACAGCTGCCAGCAGAGAGAGCCCAGTTGGCACTCGGTGGTGATGGGGTGGGTGCAGAGGATGTGGATCCCCCACACTTGCTGACTCTGGGTCAGCCCTCCCACAGGAGCCATGACTGCCAGCCCAGTGACAAAGGCTCAAACAGATGGTCCCATCCTGCACCCTGACATGCTCCAACAACTGTGTGAGGCTTAGACATCAATACTGGCACATGCAAGTAGGGATGGAGACATTCAGGGTGTATAACAGAGACATGATGTCTCTTAGAAATGGTTTTCCCCCATCACACTTGGTCAGCAAAGATCTCAAAGCACACAGTACCTGCCAGCACACCCTTGTATCTCATCTCTCTCCTTACCTGGAGTGTAGGGTGGGCTGTCAAGCTCTCCTGGGGGGCAGCCGTCTTTGGACCCATCCATGAAGTTGGATGGCTCATTCATGTCCTAAGCAAAGAAAATTGTGGAGCAACTTCAAGGGTATGGTTTTGGGGATTAGTGGATAGACCTGGAAAAGCTGCAGACAGTCCTGCTAGGACACACACTGTGTGAGCTGAACTGTTGGCAGGAGTGACCCAGAGGCAAGGAGGGACTTACGATCCAGAGGCCATCAAAGGGCACATGGGCATGGAAGTGCTGCAGGTTCTCCAGCCACCACTGGTGTGTATCTGGGTTGGAGAAGTCTGCAAAGGCAGTGGAACCAGGCCAGACCTGTGAGGACACCACAAGACCATGGGCTCAGCAAGCAGGTGATTTGTGGGGAGCCACCATAGGGAACGGTACCACAGTATGGTGAAGAACTGGGGGTGAAGCAGGCAATAAGTCAGAGGATAAACCCAGGCCGGTGTTTTGAGTCCTGGATACTACATACACAACATCCCTCCTTCCTGCACAGTACTGGGAGTATTGGGGTGCTGAAGACTCCCCACAGTATGTGGGCAGTGGCAGTTGATGGAGTGGCTGCTCTGCTTCCATTTGCACAAGCCCAGACACCACCTTGCCCAGGGAATGTCAGGGAAAAGATGTGATTTCTCCATGTTTTGCCTCATTCTAGGAATTTTAGCCAATTCATTTTCCCCCATGTTTTCAGGCTACATCAAAAGCCCCCTCCTTGGAGATGGTGAGGAAGACCTGGTGAGAGCAAACAGTCAAAGGGGTCAAACTGGGAGGGAACCACTGTGGAGAAGATCTGGAAATGCATTGTCCACCACAAAAATCCTCCCCTCACCCCAGAAACAGGAAGGGAGAGAAATCAGATGATCAGCCTTGGGCAGCGCAGCTGACTCTGTTAAGCTCATATGACTTCCACAGGCCTGACTCCTCAGGTTGGTGAAGACATCAGAAGGTGACACAGGATAACAAGGGCTGAGCCAGGCTCTGGCCGTTATCCCAGATGAGTCCCTCGGCCAATTGTCTTTCCCTCTACTGTGAGGGATGAAATCCCAACCCTGCTACTGCACACCCCACAGGGCTGGGACTTCCCCCTGGAGCTCCTCACCTGCCCAATGAGAGGCTGCCCCTGGGTGGTGTTGAGGAACAAGCCCCGTTTTAAGCCTTCATCGAAAGGCCAGTATGAGCCACGAGGATTGGTGCTGCTGATGCCGGGGTCCTGGGGATGGAGCAGAGGGTTAGTGCCATTCCAGGCAGACTGTGGCTCCTTTCCCTAGCCAGACCAGTGTGATTCACAGAAGAGAACCCAGACAGGGTCAGACAGAGCCCACACACGGCGGCTGTTTGCCCCAAGGGGAACAGAAACTCGCAACAACACTTCCAGGCATGTTTTCTAAAATGCCACTTCTGCAAGTCCCCAGGACACATTAGGATGTTTTGGGGAGGGGGGAAACAAGTACAAGAAATTTTGCAGTTATGTAAGAAATGTCAGGTCATGGACAGCCTTTGGCTACTATAGCGAGTTCAATGGGGAGGGAATCCAACCTTCCCCTGCAGGGACCCAACAGTCCCCACTGCTCCCAGCTATGTCCCCATTCTTTGCAAAGGGAAAAAAGGGAGATCCCAGCCAGGTCACAAGATCCCAGTACTCAGGGGGATGAGGAGGCACCCAGCGAGTTAAACTGCCTGACCCACAGTTCCTCCATTCCTTCACCCCTGGGGACCAGGGGTATCCTTGTACCCCTGCAGCAGACAGGAGCAAGCCGTGAGAACCTGGCCTGTGTGTCCATGGTCACTGCATTAGGGGAATTTCCAATGGCAATTTACAGCTGGCCATCCAGCACCAAGGACCGGCCTCCCACAAAAATCCCCAGAGCCAGAGATGATCAGCTGGGACCATGAGCATCCCTTACGCCTCTGTCTTACATCTCAGCTCTGCAGCAAAGACAACGCAGGGGTAGAGGAGGAAAAGTACCAAGATCATAACGTAGTGCTGCCCATGTTTGTGGAGGTCTTCCACCAGAGAGGGGAGGGAGGCAAATTTCTGGGAATCGAAGGTGAAGTCCCGGTACCCATCCATGTAATCGATGTCATTCCACTGTGCATCCTGCAGGACAGAGGCTCAGGGATGGGTGATGTAGCCTGGACCCCCCACTCCATAGGTCTGAGGCATTACCTGGGGGATCTGGTAGTTTCTCATGGCCCTCACTGTCTGCCAGGTCTCATTGCTGGATCCGTAGCCCCAGCGGCAGAGGTGGAAACCAAGAGCCCAGAGGGGCGGCATGGCTGGGAAACCTGCAGTGGAAGAGTGGGAGCATGGATGGGGTGTCCAGACATGACAGCAGCATCTCAGAAGGATAGGAAGGTAAGGGGAGAGGAGGGAAAAGGAGGTGGTCACTGACCCCTGATGTCCAGGAAAGGCTGGGGATGAGATGGCTGGGGTATGTTGATCCCTCCCCAGCTGGGAGGGCTGGGGTTGGTGGTGAAGCTGGGGTAAGACAGGGACATGGGCATGGGGAAGGTGCCTGCAGACAGCCATGTTGGGGTGCGGGCACTTACCTATCACCTGCTGGTACTGCTGAATAACCATGTTGGGATCAGGCCCCAGGAAGATGTAAAAATCCAGCACCCCTCCAATAGTCCTCCAGGTCAGGCCCGGAGCAGGTTGTAGGGCCACCTCTTTAAGGGGGAAGGAGAAGGGAAAAAGACAGTGACAACTGGGGAGCACCCTCCAGACCTCAGCCCACACAACCAGGACCAGGCAGCACCACAGACAACACTTAGGGGAATAGAGAAATCCCTGCCTTGTACTCAGTCAATGCTAGATGCATATCTGGAAGCTTAAATCATCACAGCCCAGGGAGATCATTCGTTTGTGCTATCTAAAAAATCTGCTTTCTAGGCTCAAAGCTGCACCAGCTTCCACTGCTGGACCAAGACCAAGCATGTGCAGCACAGTGCTTTCCTTCATGACCTCCCCCAAAACCCCCTCCTGAGTGAATCAAGAACTACTTGTACAAGTAAGCATGTGGGAGCAAGGCCTTTCCTGAGAAGGGCTTTTCACATGAATGAGCCCTCAAACCTCAGCTCAGGTGGCTGCACCTCGCACGAGCTCGTCCTCAGCAGCATCGCTGCCATAGAGCCGAGCACAGCTGGAGCTGCCAGAGCCCCGGTGTGCACAGCATCGCCCCAGCTGGCTGCAAGCAGCAGCTGCTGGGAGGGTCGGGTGGTCGCAGGTGCTCTCCTCGACACGGCAGGAGCCCGCAGGAGCTCCTGTGTTATCAGCTGGCACACACGGGCAGATCCCATGGCCGCAGCTGGCACAGCACAGCTGGGAAGAGCACGGGCGGCAGACGGCATCCCCGGCTGCACCCCAGCCAGGCCACACCGCCGGGCCTGGGGGCAAGGATGTTTCGGTGGAGAGGGAATGGGCATGGACCTGCATGCAAGGGACTTGCTTTCCTGATGGCAACTCAGCAGCTGGGCGTGTGGTTAAACTGCTCAGCAGTTGCTAAAGAGCCTCACCGTAGCCAGGAAACAGATGGCTGCGCTCAATAACGGAGCCATCAAACCACATCTTTCCCTTTTATGGCTTTCTCTCACCCCAAGTTCCCAAACTGGCCACTCCAGCAGCTCCCATCTGTCCCCACCAGCCCGATCCTCCATGAGGGACAAGCTGACCTGGGATCCCCTAAGACACTTACCCATTGCATTGCTGTTGAGAAGGAAAACCCCGTGAGCATCTCCGCCCTCCTCCATTAGCAGGTAGAAGGGGTGAGCACCATACAGGTTCAATGATTCCTACAAGGAGGAGGTGCCAGGTAAGACAGCAGAGAGGGCAAAGCAGGAGAGCCACACATCAGCAGGGGTTGAATAAATGGCCCTGAGCTGCATATGCTGCTACCACCTAACCAGGCATGTCACCCCTGTGAAGGCTGAGGCAATGGATGAAGATACTGATGCTGAAAGCCATGGGAGGCTGCTTCTTCCTTGCAGTTCAGGGACTTCTGAGCTGGACTGTATGAGAGGGAAACCTCCTGCCTCACCACAACATGTTGCACGAGCAGCAGGGTGGAGCGGAAAACACCCGATGCCCTTGGAGTGCCAAGAGCATTTTGCAATTGCTCTGAAATCCTCCCTGGCACATACCTGCCCATCAGCCTTTATCACTGCCAGCCTCTCCCAGTGCTGCTGCCCACCCCTGCCATGTTTTCCCAGGGCATGTCCAAAGCACATGAGAGCAGCACCCCTGTTCTCACCCCCTGCACCCCCATGGGGAGAGGACAGATGTACCGTGGGCGAGACGTCGCGGGCCCACAGCGTGAGGGTGTTCCAGTCCAGACTGTGCAGGAGGCTGCCACGGTGCTCCCCCAGCCCATAGAGGAACCTGGATGGGAGTGATGTGGATATCTGGAGAAACTGGTCAGCGAAGATCAAGGGGGCCACGGTGGTGTTGAGCCTGCCAGGGTTACACCAAGGAAAAGAGAGGGTCAAGGGAGGAAGCTGGGACCCATTCGGACCCATTTGTTTATCAACAATTGATCCCTTCCCTCTCGAAGCATCCCAAGGGCCAATGCAGCAGCACATGTCCTACCTCACATGCAGCCCCAGCACCTTGGTTCAGGAGTAAATTTGGGTCTGGCTGGACACAAGGCAGAGCCTAAACCTAGAGCAGCCTGACCCAGCACAGCACAGCCTTTCCTTTGGCACCAGGACTTTCCACCCAGGTTATTATTAACCACTGAGGCTATATGGTAGTGGGGCTTCTCAGCCTGCTGTGTCTGATAAGCAGCTCCCAAGTACAACACAGACCACAGCCACGAGCAAATGGCAAGGAGGAATGAAGGATGGGATCCCTCATGGGATATCAAAACACGCTGGCCATACATGGCCCAGCTGTTGGAGCTTGTCTTCAGCTTAGTGTGGGCAAAACCATGGAGGTGACAGAGAGCAGTAGAGCATAGTCATCCACACTCTTTTTCCACAAAAAGCCTGGAGCAGTGCATGTCCCTATAGCTTGGACAGCCAGGGAAACCCAAAAGCAGAATGAAACAGGCAAAGCCACAACCCTTCATTGGCCTTTTTCCTGAGCCACCACATCGCTTATTGGTGATGTGCTGGGGACCTGCACAGTGTTTGGCTGCTGTAGGACCTGGGGAGGAATCAGAGCACTGGGAGATTTTTGGAGAGACACTGATCCCACCCAGACCTGCCATGGCCATAGCAAGCACATGGCTAGCCTACGGGGCCAGGAAACCACGTGCTGCTGCATCCCCATGGGAGCACTGCTAAAAAGATGGAAGACAAAGAGTAATAACTGGCTGTAGATCTTGCAGCATGGGTTTTCTCACAGAAAAACCTCTGGGAATTGTGCTGGAGCCTGCCTAGGGTGGGATAAGCTTCTCCCCACCAGCTACAGGATGAGGACAAGGTGGGACCTTACAGCACTGTCCCTGTTTCCTTGCGCTGCAGCAGCACCCCAAAGGGATCCCAGGAGAAGTTCAGACTGTAGATGGGGTTTTCTGCCCTCTTCGTCACCCGGGGAACATCAAGGGGAACCTCGTACCGCGGGTTGGCTGCATCAGTTATCTGCAAAAGAGAGAAGTGCTTTAAAGACCAGCAGAGCAAGAGGGCAAAGGACTGGAGATCCTCATTGGCCCCACACAGCCATGCCTGGAGCACCGCAGCTTCCAGACTCACTTCAAGCAGGTCGCTCAGGATGGCAGGTGCAGGGGACAGGACCTCAATCACAAGCTCTGGAGGGAATCCATCATGAACCTCACCTTGATGTGCAGCCGTGTGTCTGTCTCGAACTCCACATCCAGTCTCAGCATCTCGATGTCCCGGGGGTAATAGGTCTTTTCTCTCCGCACCAGCAACCCCACCATGCCCAGCGCTGTCTGGTTCAGGCTTTCCAGGGTGTAGCTGGGGAAGTCAGGGGGATAGAAGCACCAGGGCACCCCCCGCTTGCCCTCAGCCAATGGGGGTCTCTGGATGAAGCAGCACCCTCGGCTTTCACAGAGCTCCTGGGTCACCACCACCTGCCGCTCTGGGTAGCAGTCAAAGCGATGGCTTTCAGGCACCAGGAGACATTTGGGGGGCGGGGTGGGTCCAAGCCAGCCCCCTGATACTTGCCACAGCACCCAGACGGTGATGGTGCTCAGCAGCACAGCAGCCACGAGCAGCCCACTGCCCACCCAGCACGGGGCCAGCTTCCCACGGCCGGCAGGCACTGGGGCAGCCCCTTCCTCTTCCACGGGGCATGCTGCTGGCTGTGGTGATGTCAGCTTCTGGTACGACTTCATTGTTCTGGTGCTGGATTGAAGGGCAGATGGAGGCAGGTGTGAAGGAGACAGAAGGGGAGAGCTCACCCAGGCCTCAAGGACAGTCTTCGCCTCTCCTGACGCCTGCGGTACAGGCAGAGCCTGCCCACCTCAGCACCCTGCATCATTACATCTGCGCCTTCGGCTAAGATGCACATGGCAAACTCAGCAACAGAAGGCTTTGCCAAGGTCGGGAGGTCCTGACCCTGCTAAGTGCAGGGAGATGCTGACAAACAACTCTCCACAAGCCCCAGGGGACAAAGCACCATTGGCCTGAACCCCACCTGCTCTTGGGGAGTGGCAGAGCAGGCCCTCAAGGAGTTTTTCCCAGGTCTGAATTTATGGACTGCAGCATTTCTGAAAGCTGCAAGCAAAATCGAGCTTGCTTGCCTGTGGGAACAGAGCTGTGGTGCTGAAAGTCACGGCTCCAAGGTGTGGAGCATCCTCTGCTCAAAGCATCTTCTGCTCTGAGCATCCTCTTTGAGCATCCTCTGTCATCATCGCCCAAAGCCCTGAGTCAGAGGTTTTAGCCCCGAGGAGGGCTGGGCAAGGGATGGCTGTGAAAATACCATCAGCCCTTGCCTCCAACTGTTAAAACCTGATTCTAACAACCTCTCAGGCAAAGATCTCCCGAGCTGTAAGTAGAGGAGACCCCCATGCTGCCGGTGAGCGCAGGGAGCAATCTCAGCACCTTAAATAAGACGCACAACTTTCTTCTCCCCACCTCCTACCCCAGGCATTCCCAGGCTGTCCTCCCCACCCTGCGACCTGCAAAGGCTCAGCAAACGGCTCCGTCCCCCCGCGAACAGGTTTATTCCCCGCCAGCGCTCCCCAAACTCGCCCAGCCACGACGGCTCAGCCTGCGAAACCCGCGGGAGCGGCGGCGCCTCCGCCTTGGCGAGCAGCCCGCGCCTCCCCACGCGTGGGCGGCCCCCCGAACCGCGGGGACCCCGCCGTGCCCCCACCCCGTGCCCCCCAGGCTCCTGCCCGGCTGCCCCGCAGGGTGCGGTGGGGGGACTCACAGCCGAGGGGTCCCCATACCCGGGGGGTCTCCCAGCCGGGCACGGGCAGAGCCCCGGGAGCCCCTGTGGGTCCCGCTCCGGTCCTGCCGGCGCTTACATACACGTGTCTCCTCTTGACATTGTGGCTGCGGGCAGCGGGCAGGCAGCGGGCAGAGGACGGGCAGCGGGCAGGCAGAGGGCAGGCAGCAGGCAGAGGACGGGCAGCGCTGCCTGCTCCGCCGTAAACACCCGAAAAGCCGCCCGCCTCCTACCGCGCCTCTCTAGTAGCAGCGCATGCACACACGCCTCTCCGCCGGCTGCGCTCGCTCCTCTGTTTTTAGTGGTTTGTGTTTTGGGAGTTCTGTCAATTTTTTTTAAATTTATTTTATTTTTAATGTTTGTATCTAAACTCAGCGCTCTTCAAAGGTGACAAGGTGGGGAATATGGGATGGAGATCAGTGGGTTTTTTAGTTTTTCCGCAGCCTGGATGCATGCGGGGTCTCAGAACCCAGAGTACAAATGCCTCTGTGCCGCTTGTAGGTTGAGAGCACTTTACCCAAAGCAGAGTGAAAGAGGTTCTTGTGCTGAATCATTCATTGTGGCTTCAGGGAATCACTGTGGCTTCAGGCTGTGTTTTCTGCACACAGTAGGTGGGCCAGACCCACAAAATCCCCACATCCAAGAATAAAGCCCTTTTTCCAATCAGTTTTCCACCAGAGGTCCTGTCTCCCATGCACTTCCCTTCATCTGCTTAACAAGTGTATAGAACTGCACAGGCTTTCCCACTTTTTGAGGGCTAGAGAGCTGCTCCTTGTTTACTATTCAAGGCCACTGCAGTCTAAAGGTCAGCAGCAAAGGACAACAGACCTTTGGAGCAGAGTTGCTTTCCCCAGGGAATGAAAACAAAAAACACCTGTTGTGAACTGGACAATTCACCCAGAAACAGAATTGCAGGTGATATGGCTGCTCCCCTCTATATGCAGTCTGCCAAACCCATGTTGTTGCAAAGACAGGGGAAAATACCCAAATTCTGGTGAGCCCCATGTGTGGGGCTGTCACCACAGAGGGTGAGACCCTCACCCAGGATTCAGTCAGTCCATCCCTCCTGCCCTTGGATGTCTCAGGGAGAAACCCTGGATAATATGGGATGGCACTGGCCACTCTTGCTCATCACCACTCAGAGAGAGCACAGGGGCAGGTGGCTGTGTTGAGGACACTGGTGGCCTCAAGGCTCCCACCACCAGCACTGCTGTCCTTGCTTGCCTTGGCCTTCTGAGTCACCAGAACCCTCCCAGATGTAAAGATCTGAAGACAAACCTCAGAGGCATCAGTGGGGACCACAGGGATGGCTGAAATCTGCCCTCCAACTCTGAGTTCAGCCCATCCCAGCACCCGGGGCAGGATTTCAGTCTGCAAATCTGGAAGAGGTGAAGGCCAACGCTTAATTCCACTGCTTGGAAGCTTTAGCCAACCTCATTAGCTCAGTTCCAATAATAAACAGGGATTTCTTAACATCAGGGAGGTGCATTCACCCAGATCCATGGGGCTGTGCCAGACATGGGGCTCCCTGTGTTTTGCAGCTTGTGTTGTTCAAAGGGAGCAGCAAAAGATGGGATCTTATTCAAAGCCTCAACTATGACCCTTAGAGCTACTCCAGTAAGAATATTTGGCTCTGAGACTGGAAAGCACAAATTGCACAGGCTGACACAGACTTTCTAATACAGTTACAGACAAAAAACTCCAAAGGAACCCAGTTGTGATGAGGCAGTTGGGTTCAGTCAACCACCTGTGTTATTACATTTTCTGAAGCATTATCATCATTGTTGGATGCTCCCAGGGACTGAAATGCCACTCACACCATTTGGATCAGGGTGCTGTGTTAGCAGCTCACACAACTGCACAAGGAAAGTGCAAGGATCCAGGGTTCAGGATCCAGCCCTGGGCAGGATTTGGCCCTGCTGCAATACTCAGGGGGCTCTAGGACAGACAGTGCTGGGCGAAGGCTGGTCCATGGCTGGTGAAGGAGGAAAGCCCTGCCAGCAGCTGCCTCAAGGAGCCTGGGGACCAAACCAGCCCCTGAGCACCACCGAGAGCCTCACAGTGCACAAGACACATTTCCCCACCCACATCAAGGCCAAGTGCAAAGTGCTGCCCCTGGGTTGGGGTCAATATAGGCTGGGGGATGAACGGATCGGGAGCAGCCCTGCCAAGAAGGACTTGGAGGTGTTGGTGGATGAGAGGCTTGGCACGAGCCAATAAAAGCATCATGACCCAGCAGGTCAAGCGAGGTGATTCTCCGCTCTGCTCTGTTCTGACGAGAACCCACCTGGAGTGCTGTGTCCAGCTCTGGGGTCCTCAGCGTAGGAAGGACATGGACCTGTTGCAGTGAGTTCAGAGGAGGCCACCAAGCTGATTAGAGGGATGGAACACCTCTCCTGTGAGGAAAGGCTGAGAGAATTGGAAATGTTCAGCCTGGAGAAGAGAATGCTCCAGAAAGATCTCATTGCTACCTTTTCTAACCTGAAGTGAGCCTGCAAGAGAGCTATAGAGGGACTTTTGAAAGGGGCATCTGGTGACAGGGCAAGGGGTAATGGCTTCACACTGACAGAAGGCAGGTTTAGGTTAGAAGTTAGGAAGAAATTCTACCATGTGAGGGTACTGGGGCCCTGGCACAAGCTGCCCAGAGAAGCTGCCCCATTCCTGAAAGGGTTCAAGGCCAGGCTGGATTGGGCTTGGTACACCCTGGTCTAGTGGAAGGTTGGAATGTGATGAACTTTAAGGTCCCTTCCAACCCAACCCATTCTACAATTCTACAAAATGCACCCATGTGTAAGGATGCAAAGCCCCACAGCCATGTCATGTCCCCTCCATTGGGGCTGATCCAGGCTCATCTGGGTGGGTGGGAGCTGTCAGGAGCTGTCAGAGACGGGCAAGTCCCGTGGCGGGGCAGGGGCACAGCGCTGGGCAGAGAAAATGGGGATGGAGATGGAGATGTGGATTGGGATGGAGGGGGGTGAGAATGGAGTTGGGAATGAGGGTGGGAACGAGGGTGGGGATGAGGATCGGCAAGGTAATCAGGATGAGGATGGAGATGGGGATGGAGATGTGGATTGGCACGAGGGGGGATAAGGGGGGAGATGGTGGGAATGTGAATGAGAATGGGGATGAGGATGAAGATATGGATGAGGATGGGGAAGGGGATGTGGATCGGGATGAAGGAGAAACAAGAATGAGAATGGGGATGAGGATGGTCATGAGGATGAGACGGGGATGGGAATGAGAATGAGGTTGGGAAGGAGGATGGAGAGCGGGATGAGGATGGGAACGGGGATGGAGAGCACAACGGGGATGAGGATAGAAATAAGGATGGGAAGGAGGATAGAGACCAGGACGAGGATGAGGATCGGTGTAGGAATAGACGGGGATGAGGTGGGAACAGGGACGGAGCGCGGGACGGGGATGAGGATGGGGATGAGGATGGCGACGGGGACGGGGCCGGAGAGCGGGACGGGGACGAGCGCGGCGCTGTGCGGCGGGGCGCGGGCGCGGCCGGGGGAGCCGCGGTCGGTGCCGGTGCCGGTGTCGGTGCCCGCCCCGCCCCGCGCCCTGGCCATGAATGAACGGCGCGGGCGGAGCGGGCGGTGACGCGG
>WBMV01006969.1:993540-1062635 GCA_013396655.1 Campylorhamphus procurvoides
CGGGGGTGCCCTGGGGTGTGTGCCGGGGTGATGCCTTCTCGTCGCTTGTTGTTATTTTTCTCCCCCCCTCCCCTCCCTCCCTCTCCGAGGGTGAGCGCGCTGCCTGCCTCTGCCTTTGAATGGCTCTTAAAATACATGTGAGGAAACCTGTTGTGACGCCGCGCGCTCCGCTGACTAAAAATAGCAGCTTTTGTAGTACGGAGGGAGCCGTGGCCGGGCGTGGTGGCAGCTCCGAGGGCCGCTCCGTGCCCCGCGTTATCGGGCAGGACCAGCCGCCCGCGGGGAGCGCCCCCGCTGCCCGTCGGATGGGCTGCGGGTCCGCGCTTATCTCTGCCGGGCACAGCTGCTCGCTGGGGCGAATACGGAGAGGTGTGTGGTGTGTTCAGGCCGGCCCCGGAGCCCCTGGGGAGGGATGGGGGTGCGTGGGGCTGCCCTGAAAACGGGGTGCTGTGCGGGCACAAGGGGACCGGCAGCGGGAGGAAAGGGGACGGCGACATTCCGGGAGCGGGCACTGCCGCGTGACCGTCTGTGGGTGCGGGACTGTTCGCGGGTTTAATCAGAAGTGGGGTGGGTGGGGGAACCTCTGCAAGCTCCCCGTGACGGCAGTGGCATAAGGTGGGGAAAACATCCAGGCCACGAGTGAGGGGAACTGAGATCTCCAAATTCTCAGTGTGCCGGGGTCTGTTTCCTTCCTCCTCTTCCTCAGGCTGAGAGCCCGCTCCCTTCCCTCGTGGGCTGCTCCGTGGAGGATTTATTTTACAGATTCTGCTGAAAGCAGGCCATGAGGTCTCAAATTAGGAACGAGCCCCCTTTGGGCAAAGTTGTTACAGAAAAGGGAAAGGCCTCCATTTTCGCTTTCACCTGGCCGCCCCCTCCTTTGCCAGCGCACCTAAAGCTGAGCTGGGACTGCGGAGGGCGGAGAGAGCGAGTGAGAGCGAAGTGTTTCCCTGAAAAGCTGCACGCCTTTTTCTTGCACTTTCAGTTTTTATACGCCCTGTGGTGGATAAGCTCAGCCCTGCGCCCCAGCCCCGGCGTGTCGTGCCATGGGTGCTGTCGGGGGTTTTTTAGCAGCGAGTGAGTTTTTTACCTTGTGATTTTTCCCACTGACGAAAGGCGCGCGCGTCTCCTCCGCTTTTTTTCCCCCCTCTCCTTCCTTCCGTGTGTCCTCTCGGTGCTGCCTTTGGAGAAGCAAAGCCTTCCTCAAGCCTTCTTCGTGCAGTCACTTCCTAGAGGTGATGGACGGCGCGGCCGCCCAATGGCAGCGCGCAGGGATGCGCGGCTCCCGAGTTAACTCCGCTCCTGCCCGGCCGCGAGTGCCGCACGTCGGGCAAGGCTGGGCACTCGGTGACTCCCCCGTCAGGACACTGAGCTTGTCAGGTGGGCTGGGAACCCGAGCCCTGTTCAGTGTTCCCGGCTGTGTTACGCCAGGCTTGTGCCTTGCTTCGCAAGTGTTTCTGAAGCAGAGATGGAAATTTGTTGGCTTTTTTCTTCTTTTTTTTTTTGCTTGCCTGTCAAGGACAGCGTGCTTTGTCATGTTTTATGTCATTTCTGCGCCGTCGCCCGTCTCAGCAATCTGTTGCGGCACAGAGTTCGGTACTGCTGAGTGCCTCCTGAAAGGGAAAAATACAGATCAGCTTGATACACTCTGATTTCTATCAGCATTGGAGGATGATTAATGGCGTGGAATGTGCTGCAGGACTTGGTATTGAAAATCTCTAGCTGTGTGAGATGTTTGGGAAGCAAAGAAAGGACAGCTGGGAGTGCTGGCCCCTGCGGCAGTCAGGGTTTGTGGGATAAGCTCGTTCACTGATCATTTTTGTAAACATCCAGCTGTGAAATACTTGAGCAGTGCTAACACTTTCAATTATCAGGAAGTTTCAGGCTCAGCACCCTGTAGAGATGAACAGGCAGTTTCCACTTCTGTCTCAGCTATTGTTTGAGGCTATCTTCAAACTTGGGCAGAGAGCCTTCCAAGCATGAAGCAAGCACAAACTATGCAGTGCTCTTCTTCCAAGCATGAAGCAGGCACAAACGATGCAGTCCTCTGTGACCATCAACACAAGGACTTGGGAGGAAAGGCAGTAATGAGACCAATTACTCTGGCACTGTGCTCCCAAGCAGAGAGACAGGTTGCATAGTGGATCCCACTGCTTTGCAATATTGCAGGATGCCAAATAGCAATTCTGTATGTTCCATTATTAGCAGTCGGTGAAGATGTCTGACTTGATGGCTGGCACGTGGTATCAGGAGCAGCAAAGTTAGGAATCCCAATCCCAGCTCTGCCCAGGATTTGGCTGTGTGTCCGAGCAAATTATTTGTTGCTTGGTGGCTCATCTTGTCTGGTTGGGGGAGATGCATCTCTGGTCTAGTGATGCTGAGGTGTAATTCCAGTATAACTCTGTCACTGTATTTTATAAGCGTGTGATGGAAAAAGTGCTGTAGGCTTGTCAGTACCAGGGCTGGCTGTTGCATACCTTTCCTCTTCAGCCACCTCCTCCATGAAGTTTCAGAGGTGACACACAGGCGTACTCGCCTGGCACTCCGTATCCCTACTCCCTAACCACAGGCTCTCTGCAGCATCTGACTAGGTTGTTTACCAAACCACTGAAGACTGTCTGATCTGTGTCCAGGCTTCCCCAGAGAGTGCCTCAGAGAGCTGTGTCCTGGCAGCTCTTAAATGTGCTCTGAAGGTTCCTGAATCTCCTCTTTGCTGCTGGATGCTGGTTCCGATCCATAAGGGAAATGGAAAGCTGGCCAGCTGGGCGAGGGCTGCGTGGAGCTCCTCTAGAACAGTAAACAGTGACTCACCCCCTCCTTGTGTCTTCTCTCTCTTCATGTCAAATATATTGCCTTGCATATGCTTCTCTACTCTCTGATTCACACCACCAGCTTGTCCCTCCCCGCTCTCATTACAAATGAGTGACAAGCGTCAGTCTGCCTTACAGGATGTGTGAAGGTTGTCAGAGCAGTAGAATGAATTTTTGAATGATGGGGAGAGGGATGGTGCTCTGCCTACCATGCTGCAATGTGCTGGAAATCCATGTTGTGCCTGTGAGCGGCAGAGGCACGGCGACGAAAATTTAAGCATCTGAAGTTCCCTTCACCTATCGGCTCAGATGTTATCCTTAGTAGGCACATCCATTTGGCTAGTGCTCTGGAGCTGGGAATAACTTGCGGATAAATGAGAAATTTAAACAGCTGCCTAGGAATTAAATGGCTGCATTTGGGAATGAGTAGAGTATTCCCTGCATAGCTGTCGGTGCTGAATTGAGACGTGATGGCAGAGATCCCCGTCACTGCTTGAACCTTGCACTGTTTTTCTGCCCTCGGGAAGTCGTCGCGGGCTTGGCGGAAGGTGAGGGTTGCATGTTTTCAGTTTGCTGTATGTGAGCGAGGATGGAAGCTAAACACCAGCAGGGCTGTCTGCCAGGTGCTCATGTTCTGGCTGGGGTTGTCTTTCAGTGTAGAAAGAGTTTTAAAATTCAAGTTCATCCACAGTTGTCGGGTGTCGGCAGTGACTTTATAGTAATTTCTTAATGTGTAACGCGCTTGGAAAGCCCTGTAGCGTGGAAAGTCTGAAATCTCACTCTGGCATGTTTTCTTTCTTAATTGCAAGCCTTGTGTGGAAAGCTCAGTCCTGGCTCTGCCTGAGTCAGGCTTTCTGCTGTCTTTCCCTTTCAAAGCAGAGGAACTGCAGATCTCTAGATGGTCTAAGCTGAGACCACCAGGCTTAGGGTGTCAGCTAGACCTCCAGGTTTTTGGGAGGGTGCTGCAAGAGGCATAGGAGTCATCTGAGAGAGGGAGAGGGCGTTGGCAAGGCTGTCAATGGGTAACTTTATTGCAGAATTACAAGGGCTCTTTATGTAACCCACAGTCAAAACACTTGCTGTAAATACGAGCGTGGAGCTGCTCTGGAAAAGCCTTTTCCCCTCACAGTTGGTGTATTACTACTCACTGCTTTATTGATGTAGCGTTCGAAGTGTGTCGTACTGCTTACAGAGCAGGGATGTAATGCGCTCCTTGTTCCAAAAAGCTGAGCTCCTAATTTTAGATCTGATGCAGCAAACGCAATTAAGGAAAGAAGGGCAGGAGTAGGGTAAAGACTAAAAGGGTTCTAATAATCAAATTGCAGGCAGGGTCACAAAAGACCCCTACACAGCATGTTTAGGGAATGCTGCTGGGTATAACTTGTTTGTGGAATGGTTTATGATTTTGTTGTGGATTTTGCTTCCTATCTGTGGGAGATGCCATGCTGATTTTAGTGTCTTGTTAGTAGCTGAATAGTCCCAAATAGTCCTGATGGGAAGGATTTAGTAGATGGGGAGATGGAGCCTGAAGCCCTGGAGGGCTGCTGGTGAGGGTTGTGAGTGTTGTTGTATTGGTTTCGAGCAGAGCCTGGACCACACCTGTGCCTTCACCTAGTACAGAGATAAGACTCTTCCGGGCACTCGTGTCTGAGTGTGAGACTTGAGCTGGTGTTTCTAGTTGTGCCATGAAATCTTGCCCTTTGGGTCAGGGCAGCCCACAGCCTCCCACCCTTGTTTGAAGAGAGTAGGGCATCAGAATTCCTGATGATGCCCTGAACCTCCTCATTCATAACTGTGCCAGCAGTGGCTGTGGCCCATCACCCCTGGTGTGGTTGGATGGATCCCAGCCTATCTTGGAGGGGTGCCTTGGTGTGCTGGAGGAGACAGGTGTGCAGCAGAGGACCCTGTGCCGAGTGCCTGTGCTGTCTGTCCGCTGAGGAATGTGCAGGGTAAGGAGCTGTTGCTTTGCTGACATGGAGCAACAGGTGGCCAGAGGGGTTTCGTCATGCAGAGCCCGAGCATTGCTTGGGATGGCAGGTGACATGCTGACCCCCACTGGAGGGAACCTCACCCCTCGGCTCTTGTTTTCCATCATACCTTTACATTTCTTTCCATCTCCGCGCAGCCGAGCGGCCCCGTTCGGTTTTTCCATCGGCTGGCGTGGAAAACGCTTTGAAGACGCGTTGGGTGAGGATCAAAAGGCTTTTTTGTGCAGTTGGTGGGTGTGACGGGGCTGTCGTTGGCCTCCCCCTCCTTTTTGCCTTTCCTTTTCCGGCGTTCGCAGCACGGCGTGCCCCTTCCCTTGTAGGGATGGGGGTGGCGAGGGAGGGGGGATGCCGCTGAGGGAAGGAAGAGTTTCTGATGCTGTGGGAATGTGAGCGCTCGAACTCTGTAAACAGCTGGTGACTCACTGCATAACTATGGCACCAACTGCCTGCGGCCCGGCGCTGTGCCTCTGCAGGGAGGGGGCTGCCGGCCCTTTCCTCTACGCACTGGCAGCGCCTCTGCACTCCTCAACTCTGAGACGAGTCCTCTTGGCCAAGACAAGGAGCTTTCTCCTTCCTCCCAACTGCTAGTGCCTACATCTGCGCCTCTGGCCAGGAGGTAGGGATGGGCAGCACATGCCTGGTGTGGAGGGGAAGCAATGGACGGCAAAAGGGCAGTGCTAGGGTCTGAAGAAGTGCCTGTGCTCATAGGGGATCCTGCCCTTCTGAAGAGCCCCAAGTGTGCCAGCAGACAGAGGTCGGGTGCTCCCCCATCCTTTGGAGGCAGCTGCAGGGGGCTGAGACTTGCCCCTGTGCCCAGCGTACTCCTGCGGACCCAGTGAGGCAGAGGCAGCAGTTTGAGGTGTGCCCGGGGTGGGGTTCAGTGCTGGAGGAGTGCAGGGAAGGGCTCGGTGATGCTCTAGAAAATGCAGAGCACACCAGTTGCTGTAAGTGGTCCATTCATCACAGAGCATCTTGGCTTGTGTGCTGTGCGGCTGTCCTTGTCCCTCCTCCAGACATGGAGAGCTGTGCTGTCTCGGGCTTAAAAATAGAGGAGGCGCCTAAATACACTCCCTGATATCTAGGATAGTATCTTGCAGCTCTGCACTTACAGGATTATTTTTTTCCTCTCCTGCTCTTCATCTTGATCTTTACGTAAGTCCTGTGATGATGAGATGTCTTGGCTGATAAAATTCAAGTGACAGCAGCACGGGCTGAGCCAGCACCTTCACCCACTCGGCTCCCACCAGTCCTCATGCCCCACCTTTGCACCCCCCAAATCCCGCCACCCCTGTTTGCAGATATGAATGAGTTTGTTTACTCTCCGACGACCTCGTGATGTCTTTGCACAGACATGACCTGAAGTCATTATTGCTTTTGGGCTTCTCTGTTTCCATGGTGACTGTCTCCGGGTTGGCTACTTTCCCAAGGTCACCATGGCAACTATCAGAAGGGAATCATGCTTGGGATGCTTTGGCTGGATTTTTCATGAATGATTAGGATGTGTGACACGATGCAGACGTGGAAATGGGGAGGGTTTGGGCTGGGCTGGAGAAGGTGGGGGGAGAAAGAGGACTCCCGCCAGACAGGCTGCGCTCTGCGGTGCCGCGGGTGTGCAGCCCTCGAAGCCGCCCTGTGCCGGGGGGGACCAGTGCCTCGCCCCCTCCCCGCTGGGGAGCTGTAGGCAGAGGCTGTGATGGTGGCGCGGCTGTGGTCGCCTCGCTCGCGGTAGGTACCCGTCGGACCGTCGTGCTGCCGTCACCGCAGGGTGAAGGGTGGAGGTGCGGGCAGGTGGATTTTTGGCAAGGCGCTGGTCAAAGGGGTGTAGTCACCAGCAAAGGTGAGAGTGAAGGGCAGCGTCGCAGCAGGGGATGGTCTGTCTGTGGATGGACATGCCTCCACGTCACTAGCAATATCAAGCAGGTCGGCTCTTGCAGTCTGGGGCTGAAGGATTGGGAAGCAACAGTCTTGGTGTGCTGGGAGAGGCAAACTCCTGCCTGGCTTTGTTATTGGGGGCTTTTGTTTCTGTTGTTTGGGTTTTCTGGTAGCGTCTCCTTTGGGTGGGGACAGTGCTGGAAGCAGGTTACAAGACAAGCAGCGTCTTTTTGGATTACTGGTTCAATTTCGAGCTGGGTTAATAATCATCAAAATAAGAATGAAGGGAGTTGTTGTCTTGTGGCTTTTCAGTGCCTTTTATGAGCGGAGGTAACTCTTAATTCAGTCCCTAATAGGCCATTTGGAGCGTCTGGGATTCCACCAGAGGGAGGTGACAGGGCCTGAGAGGCCACTCTCCGTGCTCCCCTTGGGAAGGGGTGGCACATGGCAAGGCGGTGTGTGGTACTTAATGTGACTGTTGTTTACAGATCGGATCAGGTGTCCTTTCCCCCTCTCCCTGCCCTGTCTTCCTGGCTGGATCTTAGTGTAGTTAATAGCAAAATACGAGGTCTTAGTGTTCAAAAGCAATGCACTTGTCAACACAAATGTCTGAATCTGTCCCAGTGCTTCAAACTGTGTGGTTATTTCAGTGGTGGTAGAGTTGGGAGTTTGGGCCATCGTGTTGGATATCTTCTTCCTGCTTTCATCCCTGAGATTAACCTGTACATCTTATTTTGTTTTTCCAGTTGCAATTTCTGAGCAGTTTTGTCCGGAAGACTGTGCTCAGGTTATGACGACTAATCCCAAACCGAACAAGGCATTAAAGGTAGGCAGGAAGGCTGAGTGGGTGGTGCTGGGTGGCATGGGAGGCTCTTGTGGAACCGTGCAATGTTGGTCGTACACGACTGTTCTTTTTAATTCCAAGAGAGTCTTGCACATGCGTGCTGATACAATTTTCCACTGTCTAAAAGAAACGTTAGGGTAGAAGAATACTGGTGATACCCAGAAAGAGTTCTGAGGTCTCTGAGATGGCATGTATGCTGGTGTATCCCAGTTGCTATCCAAGAGACTTCTGACTATAGCAGGTATTGGCAGCATCCTGAAACCAGTGCTCCCAGATTTATCAGTGAAGTACTTCTTCTCTTAGGACTGGGAAGCACAGGGGAAGGGACACGTTCAGCTGGTGTCTTTCAGATCTCTGAGACAGTAAATGCCTCGGACATACCAGCATGATGGTGGTCTGTGCATGGGTTGTGCATGCATTGTTGACATTTCTTTCCAGTGTTTTAGTGTTCATTCCATCTGTCCTGCAGTCTCTGAAAAGACAAAAGGATGGGGTCTTAAAAGTTCAGGATTCAATGATCTTAAAGGTCTTTTCCAACCTAAATGATTCTATGATTCTGAAAATAATGGCAGTGACAAACCTGCTTGAGGAAAGATACAAAGCCTTGGTGGTTTTCTCATGTAACTTCCCTCTGGCCTGTGCCCCGGCATAACCAAATCAGGGTGTGTCATTGATGCCAAGCAGGGTTGGTTTTGTTCACTTACTCAAATGAGCAATCTTCAATGATAAGTCACAAAATGCTGAATGAAGCCCTGCAAGCAGCTATTCTGCTTTTGTGATGCTGCACTGGTGTCCCAGCATAATGCTGGGAAAAGGTGTAATCTTAAGCATTCAGTGTGAATTCCAGGTCCTGATGAAGGACTTCATAAACAAAAGGCTTCAGCAGGCTTTACATTTATCTCCTTGAAAATCTTGCTGTTGGGTTCACACTGCTTTCTCTGACCTAAGAGGGTTACTCAAACCCAGATGATAGCAGTGCTCAGATCTCTGCCATGTTTGACCCAGATGTTTTAATGGACTTTGTGCTCTTTACAGCGCTTCAGGGATGTTTTCCAGGTAGGGCTGTCATATTGTTGAAGGGTGGCCTGTCTCTTTCTGCTGTCCAGAACATCCATTCTTGTAGGGTTGCTGCTACCCCTGTGCTGTTGGTATTTGCAGGTAAAGGAGGAGTCAGGAGAGAATGCCCCAGTGCTGAGTGATGATGAACTCGTGTCAATGTCTGTACGGGAGCTGAACCAGCACCTGAGGGGTCTCACCAAAGAGGAGGTCATCCGTCTGAAGCAGCGGAGACGCACGCTGAAGAACCGGGGCTACGCTGCCAGCTGCCGCATCAAGCGCGTGACTCAGAAAGAGGAGCTCGAGAGGCAGCGGGTTGAGCTGCAGCAAGAGGTGGAGAAGCTGGCCAGAGAAAACAGCAGCATGAAGCTAGAGCTGGATGCCTTGCGCTCCAAGTACGAAGCACTCCAGACCTTTGCTCGTACTGTGGCGCGAGGGCCTATTACCCCGACCAAAGTTGCCACCACCAGTGTCATCACCATTGTGAAATCAGCCGAAATCTCATCCAGTTCTGTGCCGTTTTCAGCAGCGTCCTAGTGCCCTCAGTGTGGGGAACTAGCAGCCTTTCAGAGGGGAGGGGATAAGGCTCTTATGCGTTGTTCCGGAGTCCTTGGTCACGTCAAGAATTGGCATTTTAAGAATTTTCTTCCAAAAGTGCAAAAAATAGAAGAAAAAAAAAAGAAATCAAGAAAAACAAAACAAACCCAAAGGGTTCCTACAAAGGGAACTTAACTGGCTGCTTCTGTCTGGACTCAGTGGCTCCATCAACCTCTTGTGTCCAGGATTTGAGCTCTGTATGCAGTACAAATTGCAAGATCTGCTTCCTCCTTCCCCCTGTGTCCACAAACCCCTCTCAGCCGTGGGCAGCTTTCCAGCTGAGAGAAGTTACCTGAGGAGCCTCCAGAGTCTTCGTGAATGATGCTCAAGAGCCGGGAAACAGATGGACCGTAGAAATCATCATGTGAGATGAATGTATGGGGAAAAAAGTTTCCTTTAGTGGCCTCCTACTCCTTGTAAGAAGGGTCTCCCCTACCTTCCCCACTTCCATCTGATATTATGAGGGCAGGTATATAGGCTTTTGGGATTTGATTTCATCATGCTATGAGTGGATGGAAGCGGGAGGACGATGGAGACTAATGCTTGGGTCTGACCACACCCATTAGGAATAATCTTTTGTTTTCAATCCATGCTGTTAAAATATGAAAAATATATATTTTACATATTTTAATATGCCCCATTACCTGTGTGGCCTGTAAAAATGACATTGCAGCCTCCTTTATTCCAAACCCAAGTTTCCCAATAGCTCCTTCCCAAAGGTGTGCCTGTGAATTTGGGTATATTTATGCAGTTTATTTCTTCCAAATGATCCACAGTCTTGAAGTAGCAGCTTTTTTTTCCTGGATTCCCTGAAGCTTAAGGGAGGGAGGCACAGTAAATGCTGTGAAGAGCAGTGTGATGGGGAGGAGAAGGGGAGATGAGGAGGAAAAATGCTGCAAGTATTACTGGTGAAGGCAGAACTGGCTGTGAGAGAAGGTGGGACAGTTCTGCTGGGATCAGCACTATGAGAAGGGGTTTGTGCAGAGTATTTCGGAAGGATGTTTTTAAAGCACTGAAGTGTAACTAGAGGGCAATAGCATTCAGACAGGAGGAGAGAAGTTTTAGAGTCTCCTCTTTGACAAAAGCATTGGTAGGTTAGCAATGAGCATCCCAGCTGGAGAGCTGCGCTCACCAGTCCTTGATGACCAGAGAAGGGCTATGGGGAGGTCAGATGGGAACTGGAAGAGTCTTTTCCTCTCCATAGCACATCAGATGCTGAATTTGGGATCCAAAGAGTACAGTGAACAACCCTCAGTGTTCAGACAACCTGTGTGAATGTGACCCTGAAACTTGACGCTTTCTCTTGCAAATGGGCGAATTATCTTGAGAGGCATGCGGAAGGCAGGATGGAAAATCCAGGTGTGTGTAGGGGACGGAAGAATTGGGATTGAGAAGTCGTTCATATGGCTCTGAGCAGTGGTTTGGAGAGGGATTTCTGGCTCGGCAATGGGCAGGAGGTGGGAAGCTGAAAAGAGAGAGTCTGCTGTTGCGCAGCAGCACTGAAAAGACGAATGTTTCCAGGTCACTGTAAAAAAAAATAGCTATGTTGGTGTTTGTGTGTTTTGTTGTTGTTTTTTTTTCTTTTTGAAGTAGGAAAGAAAAGGGACTGTGAGTTTTGTAGGGCAGGTCAGAGACTTGTGGAATGGACGATGCCTGTTGTCACGCAGGTGAGAAGAGAATGAGATTGCTGAAGTTCAAGATGAGGAGAGAAGGTTAGGGAATTTCGGCTCCAGAACAGAAAACAAAGATCACGGAAAATTCATGAGTGTTTTGGACTGAAAGAGAATAATCAAGTGCCACCATTGTTGTAAAGGGGACAGTTTGCTGGCATCTGACACCCAATATAATTTGTTGTTTGAGGCTTTGTCTTGCCTTGGATGGCACTAAGTTGGTAGAAATTTAGTGAAGCCCTACTTGTCTCTGGAAGAAGTTGTTAGCTTGCTTTTTCTTTTTTTTTCACCTTGTCATCGGAGTCTCTGGATTTCCCAGGAGGATCCCTTGTGAAATAGGTTAATGAATAGAGTAACCTCAGACTTGGTTCTCATTCAGTCCTCAACATCGACATCCGTGACCTTACTGAGCCAGAAAGGGTGTCAGTGAAATGCTTCCTGAAGGCTCATTCCCCCTGCCAGATCCACGTGTTATGGAGGGGAGCAGGGAGTTTCCTTCAAGTGATTTTCCAACACGTAGAGTTTGGATGACACTTAGCGTTACCTCATTTCTCCTCCACTCCCTCCCTATCTCCAAACGGGCAGATCAATGTCCTGTGTATCAGTACCAGTTATTGACTCCCACAGCAGAAGCTGAGGAAGAGAAAGATGTTACTGTCATTTCCTGGTCCTCTCATGTTCTCCAGCTCACAGACATTGGAAACTTTCCCAGACCTCACAGGTGCCTCCAAAAGCAGGCAAAATGGAGACTCCTGGCACTGTTGGGGCTTTAAATGAAAACTTCAATGAAAAAGGCCAGTTGACTTGAAAATGCCCAAATGCTTCCAGTCTTTAAAACAGCTCCAGAGCTCCATAACATTCCTGGCTAGATAGGAACACCTCTGGCTGCCCTTGACACCCCTTCGGGGAAATCAGACCAGTCTCACCAAGGGGGATGGAGGTCGAACTTTGTTCCGTGGGGTCTTGTTGCTGTTGGAATGAGTTGAGAAACATATCTTTACGTGGCACTTCCCTTGTGGCCAAGTATTTCTTTTTTTTCCAGTTCTTGGAAGGGTGCCAAAGGCTTGTCCAAGTGATTGCTAGTTTAGTGCTGGTAGGCACTTAAATCTCTGGTCACTCGATAAAGAACAAGAGGCCTGGGTGTTGTTAAAGCTGTTGATACCATAGCCATGGTAGGTAATCCATATTGGATATCCATAAGGACCACGTGGAAATATTTAAAGAGAGAGAAATATATATATAAATATATAATTATATACATTTTATCGTACAGATTTTTCGTAAAAAAGAAAAAAAAATAATTTTTTTTCCAAGTTTGATACTGTAAATCTTTATTAAAAGAAATTGCCAGTCCAGGGCTCCCTGGGTGGTGACCTGGAGGGGAATGAAATGTTCTGGCTAAACTTCCACAGAGGGATCAGAATTGCAAGGTAACGTGGAGGGAGGAATGACCCGAAAGCTGTTGAACCGCGTTGGAGACCCAGCTCCTCCACCCTCCTCCCTGGAGGGCCCTCCAGCTTGGGGTTGTCACGTTGCATTCCTCTGGGGTTCGGTTTGTTTCTGTTGTATTTTTTTTGTTTTGTTTTGTTTGTTTTTTTTTCTCTCCGTCCTGCACTTGCCAGCCTGACACCCAGGGCGAGTGTGGCGTGTGGCACTGGCAGCGTGGGGCACGTTCACCCACAGCCATGCCTCTCGCTTGTCTTCTTGCTGCAGTAGTTTGGATGCTGGGGCTCCCTTCTCTGCCCCTCTTAGTTTGTCCCCCTGACCCCGCTGAGGAGTGGGGGCTCTGATTTTTTGAGTGCTGGGATCCTCTCCCCTGGGCCTGGCCTTTCTTTGGTTGCTCCCTATCCGCAGTGTGACGTGGGAACTGAGGGCTGGGCGGGAGGCAGGAGAAGATGAAAAGCGTCGTGTAGGGACCGGGAGGGACATCTCTGTTCTCAAAGACGTGTTTGCTGTGCTCTCTGTTGGGAGTGGGGAACCTTTCCCTCCAGGGCAGCTCCAGATCCCTTAGAAACAAGTCAGCGTCTCTGCTCTTGCCCAACTCTACAGTTTGCTGGGAAGAGATCACAAAGTGCAGAGACCTGGGTGACACGGCAGCTCCGGGACAGCCGGGGAGGGACGAGGCACTGGCAGTGAGCCGGTGTGGAGGTGAGCTGTGGCAGGGCCAGGCGTGATGCCACGGGAGCGTGAGGGACGGCTCAGACCCGGGGAGAAGGAGAAGGTGGCAGTTTTTTCTCTCTCGAATCATTTAAACTTCATTGTCATGATTGTTTTTATTTAAAAAGGTTAAAAAAAAAAAAGAAAGAAAGAAACAAAACAAAACCGAAAAACTTTTGTAATGTGGATTTGTTTTCCTTCGTCTGTATTTCAGTCTGCTGGGGTGTTTCTGTAGATGGTGGATACTTGCTTTCATTTTTTTAATGATAGAAGTCTTCTGTTTTAAGTTGTTTTTTATCACCAGCTCATTCTATCCTCTGTGGTTACTCAGTAATTTCATTTCAATATTTATTTTTGTGCTGCTTTTTTATTATAAAATAAATTATTGATATACCAAGCAATGTGGATTCCTGTTTGTAAGGCGAATAGCCCTGTGTATGTGTCCATTACTTCTCTTGACAGCCACAACGTAATTTATTGCTGTAAATTTAGCTGCAGTGACTGGTTTTTTTGTACCTTTCCAATAAAGCATTTTCTGGTTTCAGACTTGCCCTGGTCTATGGTCAGCGTTTTGGAGCCTGAATTGATCTTCAGTGGAGTGTTTTCCTTGGGTTTTTTGCTGCCTGTCCCCAGTGCAGCACACAGCTGGTTGCTGGCTGTGGCGCTGCGGTGAGTGATGTGTTTTTTGGAGGCAGGCTGGGCTAAGGCAAGTGGGATGGCAGCTTGGGCTTTTGCAATTGTCTGACCCAGCTAGGCGGAGCCCATCTCAGCCTTGCTGTGGGGCTTTCTTGGGCTGTTTGGAATGTGCTCAGGGGATAGCTCTTGTCCAAGCTGTTTGTCAGGTCAATCCCTTGCTCAGACCATGTGCACCTGTTCCTAACCCAGGCTGTGCCTTTATGCACAATCAGTGGGTGTCTGTGTTAGCACAAGCAGAACTGACAGCTCAGCAGGCATCTGCTTGCAGTCAAGCCACTTGTGGCTTGGAGACACTGTGACCTGTCTCGCAGTGCTGGAGAGAGACATTCTTTCTTTCTTTGGGTTGTGAAATATCCCTTCACTGTTTTCCTGTGTGACTGCTTGTGAATAAACCCTTACATCAACACTTCATCTTTTTGCTTGTCCCTGTTGAGGCTTTAAAGGGATGGTACCTTGTGCCCGTGAGTTCCCAGGGGCTGTGTTGCCTTTAATCCCCTATTCCAAGTTGGTTGTTTTTCTTCAGGGGGCAGCAGAAGGGTGAAAACACTTAGCCATATTGACACAATAGGCTGGAGGCAGACAGATGTGTTGGCCAAAGCTGGAATTAGAGGTAGGGCAAACTGGAGAGGAGCAGAGCTGAAGGCTTTGTGTGTCAGCAGGTAATGGATGGTCATTAGGTGAGTCCAGGCAGACTTGGCTGAGCAGGCACATGGGTGAAGCCTGAGGGTGATTGCAGTCTCTGAGCAAAAAAACCTTTGGCTTCTGCCTGGAGAGATGGCAGCAGGGAGCCAGTGACGAGAGGAGAGGGAGGTGGGCCAGTTGTGACTGTTGGAAGGATGGAGAAGCATTAGTTCTGGAGGAAAAAGGCATCAAATGGTCCAGGTGGAGGTTCAGCAGTGAAAGGAAACTCGACCTTCATCATGCTTAGGGGAGAAGTCCTAGAGAATGATCTCTGAACAAGGGGGCAGATCTGGCATCCTGTTGCCTGTCAGCAGCTGGGCCCAGGGACTCAGTGGTAGGTGTTAGCACCCAAACCCAGAAGTGTCTCTGCCTCTGGGTGCTGCATGGTGAGCAGCCACACATGAGAGCTGGCTCTGCTGTGGTGTCAGTGGCCGCCTTCCTTCCCCTCTGCTTGTAGGGTGGCCAGCCCTAGCTCCTGCAGGTGCAGTGGCAGGGCGTGCCCTGTGAAGATCATCCCTGATACAAGGGATGTGTAAACCTGTCTGACCCAAGCCCAAAAGGCACCAGGAGATCCAATAGCTGCAGCTCAGCCTTGTCCTTGGGGAAAGCCTGAGGACAAGTGACAACTGGAAAACAAATCTGCCGACCACCAGAGCCTGCTGCTGGCAGTGAGAGACGCCTGTTCCTCCTGGGCTGCCTGCTGGCGTGGCTCCAGGCACAGCAGGCTCCTGTGTAGGTCACCCGAGTGCTCGCCGCCAGCTTTCCCCGTGTCCTTGTTGAGGAGGTGGAGGAGACGCATTAGCAGAGGAGCACGGGACCGCATCCAGCCTACAGCACTGTTGGCACTTCTGTTCCCTGTGGATGCATTTTGACAGCGTAAGGGTTTGAGGGCCGTGGCAGTGCCCAGCCTGAGCCATCAGCTCTTGCCTTTCTCCCCTCTCCAAGAAAAAGGACGATGAGGAGGCCCAGCCCGCGCCGGCTGGAGCAGGGAGGGTGCCTGCTGCTGCTGTCGCGGCAGCCAGCTGGTGTCCAGCCCAGCACGGCTCCTTCAGGCTGGTATCACTGCTGACTTGCATGAGTCACAGCTGACTTTTTTTTCCTTCTCCCCTTGTTTGGCTTGCAAGAAAGATCTGTTTTACATATAATACAGTAATCAGGGCTTGACATAAATAGGCAAATGTTATTGTCTGCAGTGGGAATTGCACCTGCTGGCAGAGCAGTGGAGGCAGCCCATTATGCACCGGAGTCGATCATTTGTGCAGTGAAGTACAACCACAGTTCTTGCTGTGTTCTTGTGCAAGTCTTTATCTCAGCGGCTGTGAGTGCATCGACAGATGTGCCATCATCACCTTTGCAGTCTGTCCTGGCCCCAGGAGCCAGAGCAGCCTCTGTTCCTGCAGCTGTGGCCATCCTCCCCCAGAGGGGTGAAGACCAAGATGTTCTGCTGAGACATCCCTATTTCGGTGCTGGCTGTGCTGCAAAGCCAATCAGCCTCATCCCTGAGCACTGAGGCTGCACTTTGTGGGCAGGACAGTCCTGCTCCCAGGATGCCAGGATTCTGGATGAATGCCTGGATGTGCAGAGCATATGGCTCTTGTTTGTGGACCTCACTGCAGGATAAGTGGCAGCAGTCTCACCTGCCGAGCAGGTATGAGCAGCTTCGGACCACAGGGACGTGTGAAACTGGCTGAGCTACAGGATGCTCATATGAAGTCTGGGCTTCAGCATGGTAAGATTTCTCAAAAAATAAGCAACAGAGGTTGTCTTCTTGGTGCTGGAGTCTGGGCTTAGCTTAGCTAAACCAAATCCAGCACCTCTGAACCACTGCATCCACAGCGTAGGCAAGGGCTGGAAGAGGTGCTGTGCAAGGAGAGGAAGCAGGGGACACACATTCTTTGTGGAGTGAAAAAGATGAGCACGAATCCCGCAGGAATGCCAAAATGTGCAGGATGCTGCGTGTGCAGGTATTTCTGCTGGGCCAGCATTGAGGGGCAGGGAGGACGTTAAGCTTAAGAGCATCAGCATTATAGCAGGAACAAGCAGATCGTGGGCTTTGCTTGCTGAGCTCAGTGAAAATGCTTGCTCCGTGCTAGAAATTGCTGTTTATTAGAAAAAAAAATAAATAAAATAATTTCATGTTGTGATTTACATTTTGCAGTTTAAGAGCAGGGAAAAAAAAAGACCCAAATGCTTGGAGTTATGTGTAACAGGGCTCCAAGCCTTACCCATCAGTTTGTTTGCCACATCACTGCAAATCTGAGGCTGTAGACTTGCCCTTGTCCTACCACTACCCAGCTGCCACCCCAGACAACAGCCCAACCAGTACCTAAGTAAGATCACAGAGATCATCTAATTACAACGGAATAGAAATCAGACTAAAAATTTGGGGGGAAGAAAAAAACAGAGGAAGTTTAACAAAAGGATGCGCACTCTCCATCACTGATACAGGGAGAATCCTTCCATGCAGGATCTTCCCCTGCCAGTGGTCCTGCCCTGAGTGGTGACATCCCCCAGCACCTCTCTATCCCCACCATGGTCACCCAGCTGTGCTTAACTCCCACCTGCCTTCCCAGAGGTCAGGCAAAGCCCAGGGATGGGGAATAGCAAAGGGTTAGGAGGAACAGACAGTTCCCAGTAAGTGAATTCCTACCACCACCAGTCACAGTCCGGTTCCCTAATAAAGACTCTGATAAGGAAGCTGGAATCCCTTTTAACTTCTGATCCATTCAGAGATAAGCTGGTTCAGACATAAACAAGCTCTTCTGTCACCAGCAGCTCTCAGAAATGCAGCTGCAGACCTCTAGTTTGCCCCAGTGAGGTCCTGCTGCGCTCCCGGGGGAGTTATTCAGACAGCTGCATCCTCATCTGGAGGATGACTTGCTCTTCCTTCATGGTAAAGGTCTTTTGCACAACTCTGTAGGCTTTTCTGGGAGAAGGAGAGAGGAAAAGATGTAAAAATAAGGAATGACGTCTTTCAACCATTACCGGGTTTTGAGGTGAAGCGAAGTCACCTTCCTGGGCTGGTTTTCTCCACGGGGCCCTTGGAGATCATTTTTTACTCAAATTGGGAGAAACTAGAGC
Organism: Campylorhamphus procurvoides; assembly: GCA_013396655.1. Classification (NCBI taxonomy): domain Eukaryota; kingdom Metazoa; phylum Chordata; class Aves; order Passeriformes; family Dendrocolaptidae; genus Campylorhamphus; species Campylorhamphus procurvoides. Next base: position 1,010,990 of record WBMV01006969.1, read on the forward strand.
AGAACTGTGCTGAGAAAAGCATTTCTCTCAGGCCTCAGCATTGCTTAGAGGTAAGAGGAGAGCGAGGGCAGCTGGCCCTGCACCCTGGCTCCCCTCCCTGCCTGGATCTCCCAGTGTTGGCACAGGGCAGAGAGACACCAGCAGTGGGGCAGCAAAGTCCAGGCTGCAATGCAGGGTCAAACAAAGCCTCATCTGTAACAACAGGAGAGATGGGACAGCAGAAGCTGGCACTATTTGATTTAACCTCTTCCTGGGTTATTGCATCTTCCCCTTGAGACTGGCTTTTTAGGTAGAGTTCCTGGCTTCCCACTACTCTAGTTAGACAGGTTGTCTCAGCCCCAAGACACCTCCTGTTTCATGGGTTTAAATCTCTCCAGTGTCACTGTCCCATCTGATATCTCCTACAGCTCCTCATCTGACAGGATCAACACTCTCTTCTCAATGTTTTTGCTCTTCCTGCTGCTCTGTCCATCCATCTTGGAGGCCACGTGCCCATTCTGCCCTGGTGCCTTGTGTTCTGCTTCCTGCATTGACTGCTGGGTGTACTGCTGGTATGTGGGTGAGAAGTTGTGGATGGCATCCTGCACGATGTCCTGGGGGCTGATGGTCTCCTTCAGCCCACTTGAGATGCTCTGCATCGGGGCGAGGTTCGCTGCAAAAGAGGGAGAGTGAGGGTGATGGGACATCAGACAGTCCATGAGCCCAAGCACTTCACGACTAGAATGACACTTTTCCTTAGAAATTCAAGATCAGGAGCTCATTGTGGGCCACTTCAGTTTGCAGTGGCAAATTCCAAGGAGAGGGAACACAACTCCACCTCTACGTTCCAAAGAGGATGGGTCCTCTCCTACAGCATGTGGATATCACTTATCTCCTAATTCTGCCCATCCACACACCAAGATCTCTCTTCCTATCCACTCACTATGGCTTGTGGTATCATGAGAGAAGAGGGAGAAGGAAATCATGGAGCACAGGATAAGGAAACTCCTCTTGCAGTTTTTAGCATCCTATTGGTAATGGGATGCTAATAAAATACAGGGGTGTTTCCTCTTTACTTAGTCATTGAAGAAGGAAGGAAGAAGTGAGAAGGATTACCTGTTGAGTTTTCTTTCTTCTCCCTGTACACCTGGCAGGTGAACGCATAGCGCAGGGCAATGGAAGCAAAGAGCATCTCAATGCAGATGATGAAGTTCTGGTAGCCAGCAGCCACTGTCCCGGCTCCCACCTCCTTCCCATCGATGATCTGAACTTCAGGGATCACCCCACATTTCTCCAGGATTGCCAGCAGTGTCCCTGTGCAGGGGAAGGGAGAGACATCAGTTCTGCTCCTGCATCCCTGAGCCAGGTGGGGAGGAGAAGCAGTGGGCATCCATGGTGGGACCCACCTTGCCAGAAGGAGAGAAAGATGACTGCCTTGATGGTGATGAACTTGAGGACTGGCTCAAACGGGCGCAGCAGGTCCATGGTGGCAAAGTAGAAGAGAAAGAGTGCATAAAGTGCCAGGCTGACGGAGAAGTTGTAGATGATGGTGATGTAGAGGTATCCACTATGGACACTGCAGGGAGAGAGAGAGCTGCTGCCCAGGGCTGTGGGGAGCAAAGCAAGCTGGAGGCAAAGAGGGATCAAATTGGGAGGGGGGAAGTATATATCTTTGTCGTGGGAGAGAGAGAACACAGCCCAGAAGGGGAAGGAGGGGCAGAGGATGCAGGGGCCACTCTCAGCTTTTCCTTTGTTGGTGGGACCTCTTTTATTATGGCTCACAGGAATTTTGTCCCTTTACTTGGGGGCAGTGAGTCTCCATTCCCTGGCACTTTGGGCTCTCAGTACTCTCACTACCCCCAGAGCAGCTCCCTGGGGAGGTGGGAAGGACACACTTGTGATGGAGCAGGGATCCATCCTCTCCCATTCACCCTCCCCAGCCCAACCCAGCATCCTCACTTGAAGTCTCCATCATGGTACTTCCCGAACGCCTGCAGGATGATGGTGACAATTGCCATGAGGGGTTTCACGACGCAGAACTGCAGTGTGGCCTGCACAGGGGAGAGACATGGTGTACCCCAGGCAGCAGGGACATCCAGCACCCTATATCCCACCCCTGGCCCCTCCACACAAGCCAATCCCTCTGCTCCTGGGAAACAGACACGGAGGAGAGAGCAGTTCTCATCACAGGAGTGACTGAGGAGTGAAATATAAGATCTGCAAGATCTGCAAACAGGAGGGAGCAGGGCTTCCAGAAGGCATGTCCTGTAAGGCAGCATAGCCACTCTGAGCTGGGGGACCAGGTGACCTGGGGACAGATGGGTAGCAGGATTCAGCCCACAGCACTGGAGAGATAAGAGTGTCCAGGCTAACCTGGGACTGGACAGAGATGGCAATCTGAGCTCTGCAGTGGGAGGAGACCCTGACTCAGCAGTGAGTCAGAGGCAAGGACAGTGAGTGTGCAGCCCTGCTGCTGGCCAGGTGCCGGTGAGCTGTGTGAGCTGTCTCCCTCAGAGGGAAAAAAACCCCAAACCAGCACCTTGAGAGAGTGATGAAGCAGAGCCCCCTTGGCAGAACAGTGGGGAAGAGACCTGCCACCCAGAGAGCCCTTGTCTGAGGGGAGTGGAGCTGATGCCCTCCATCGGGTACCCACCTGTTTGCAGAAGCGCAGGAACCCAATGGAGTAGGACATACCCTGAAGGCAGCAGGTCCCATAAAAGCAGCTGGACCTGAAAGCAGAAGCCAGAGATGCCATTGGGGCTGCTGAATGGGGAAAGTGGGTGAAGGGCCGAGGAACTCGTGGGACGCTGGAACTTACGCAATGGGCTTCCCTCGGATCTCCATCATGATGTTGCTCTCCCCTCCAAGGTATTCAAAGCACAGGCTCAGGAAGCTGTAAATCACAAAAGCTGCCAAGGCAAGGGCAGACACAATCAGCAGGAGTGATGGAGATCCAGGAGGGGGTTGTTTTATCTCCCATTCCTTCCTGCTCAGGTGTTTTCTCATCCAACCTGGCACTGCCCCAGGATTCGGGATGCTGGGAGGTGGGAGCCCAGCAAGAGGAGCAGCAGTTCAAATCCATCTGACTTCTCAGCAGAGCCAGCTCCTCTGGGCACAAACAGTCCATCCAGGGACCCTCTGCACAGAAGGGTTGCTAAGGGACAGCACAAATGGCTGGTGGCCAGCAAGGAGCAGGTCCTGAACACTTTTTCTGGACATCCCTATCACTTATTTTTCATATGCTCCAAACCTGAAGTAATACAAATGCCCACACCACTTAGCTCCCCAGGAGTAGACAAGACAGAAAAGCAACCTTAATCCTGCACCTCAAAACACCCCGACTGCATTTCTACTCCCACAGGCAGCCAAAAAAACGTCTTTCCCCAGAATCGTGGTACTGGGGTTGCTCTGAGCCTGCAGGCAGGTGTCTGAAAGGCACCAGCTCATTGTCTGTGGGGCATCCCCTCTCTGCTGCTGATGGAGAAGGAAGGGGAAAACCATTATGGGGAGGAGAATGGGAAGTGAAAGTCATGGATATTTGCCACTTTGTGCCATCAGGACATGCCAGAGTTTGGTCAGCAGGATGAGAGCCCTGCTTTGCCTTCAGCTTCCCTGCTGAGAAGAGGCTGCTCTTACCTTCATAGCAGTCCCGCACAGAGTCGAAGTAGACGTAGTACTGGTGGCTGCCGAGGAGGAGGAGGCTGAGCCAGGAGTCAAAGGCATAGATGGGCACGATGAAGAGGATGCGGATGATGTAGCGCTGCTCCTTGGGGGTGGTGTAATTCCTCAGGTGTGTGTAGATCTGCAAAGTGCCCAGAACGCAGAGTTGTGGCTACCAAAGGTCAGGATGGGAACCAGAGATACCCCCAGCCCACAGGGGTGTCTGGTCAGCCCTCCTCCTGGGGGTGAGAGCTCTGCCAGCTTCCCACCACAGACCTATTGCAGGGAACAGATGTGAGACAGGCAGCCCCATCCCAGTGCTCAGAGGCTCCAGCTTGCCCCGGGGCTGCCTTCAGCAGCACAGATCTGCACAGTACCCTGAACCATGCCCCCTGGCAATATGGCTCAGGGCAGCTGGTGCTGTGCACCCCAAACACCGCGCTGGGTGTTGCCTCCAGGCCATACCAATGCCCTGCAGCCTCTCCTGGCTCTGGCAGGCACTTGGGGAGAGTGTGGGCAAAGTCCATCCTTCCAAGCTGCCAGCACCAGGCTCCTGACAGTGGAGATATCCCTTCTGGGCAGCGACAGGAAGAAACACTTATCCAGAGCTGAATGATTTGCAATGAACTTAGGGGCAATCAATAGCTTTGCCCTCATGTCAACCCCAGCACTGAGCCCTGTCTCCATTCCAACCCGTACCTGGTGGAAGGTGACGATGAGTGCTGACCACACGAAGATGCCAGAAATGGCCTGTGCTGCTGTCGTGGTCAGGAAAAGCTGCTGGCCATCCTGGGAGTCGTTGTGGGCAGCCATAACCAGGGCAAAGGCTGGGAATGGGGGGGCTGAGGCCAACCCAGCCTCTGTGCCAGGCCCCAGGGTGCCAGGTGCCAAGGGAGAGGGCACAGCACGTGTGGCATTACTCATCTGCAGGGAGGGAGAGGGAAAGGGAGTGGTGAAGGAAGGCAGGAGCAAGGTAAGCTGGTGACAGGGAAGGTCCCTGCAGATTTCCCAGCCCACACAGTGTTTACAAGCTTCCTGTGAGGTTTATCTCCTCCCCAGGGTTTTTTCAAGGTGTCCCTCAGCCAAACCAGCCCATTTGCCATGGTTGGATCTGCTTCTCTCAGCAGGAAAGTGTAAATGTCATTCAAGAATAGACCCTTTTTCCCCTGAGGAGGTTTGTGTAGTCCCCATGTCCCCAAAACACATTTATGTTTATGCTTCTCCTTCCCAGCCTTTCTCCTTTTTTAATCAGGAATCATCATCTTGCTTGAAAAGGAATGACCTGCATACATTTGTGCCCATGTGAGTTCACACTTGTGACTCAGTCATAGAGACTTAAGGGTGAAACCCATCTCTCACCCATAATAAGTCCCTTACCAACAAGCCATCAGGACACTGCTGTCCTCCTTGGGAGCCCAGGAAACACTGGGATCCCCGTGGTCCCCTCCAAATATGGCTCCTTCCATCATGTATGGCCTGCTGTGGGCAAAACCTGAGGCTGCTCAAGAAGCCAAATGTTTGGCATCACGTGAGTTCTTAATCCAGCTATTTCACGATTGTGGGGGTGTCGGTGTACCAAGCAGGGCCAACCCCAAGACCTGTGGGGCAGCCATTGGTCCCTCCTGCACCCAAATTAAGCACAAGGGAGCGAGCCTGCCATGCCACAGGCAGAGCTGCTGCCCTTTGGGGATGCTGGAGCACTGCAGCATCTCTCTGGCTGGTCTGTGCTCCTCAAAGTTGGTGGCCCCAAGGCACTGAGCATTCCTGGTGCAGAGGGTGGCTGGGGCATATGAGCACCATGTACCATGCAGCTCCAGACAGCAAGGACCAATTTAATAAGCAATTATTTATAAGGCAGCTTCATACCTCTAGGCCAACAGATGGGTAAACTGCCATGTTTGGGTTCTCTTTCTGCTAATCTATGGAAAGCTGCTTTTCCCCAAGAATAACAATAGTGCTTTAAAAAACCCCAGCAACAATCTGCAAGCAGAGCTCTAACAATATAGGTGCTTCTCAGTGCATTGTTAATAAACAAATATTTTAGCTGCTGGGTAACTATCGCCTGGGGTAAAACTGTAAGCACGAACTGGAGAGAAGCATGAAAATATCTGCCACAGATAAGAGTGGTAGGGAATGACCTCGGTCCAATTAAACAGTGAAAACAAACCAAAGCAAGAGCTTGCCCTGTGGCTTCCTCTCCTGCCCTCTCCCCAAACCCCAACCTCATAGGAGAGGAAACGCAGCTGGTGTCAGATCAACAGCCCTAAAAATACCTTTCCCCCCCCACTCCTGGCAGGAGTCGCCTGTAAGTGGAGATGCCAGGGCAGCAGAGTGCTGCCGAGGCCCCAGGAGCTCCCCCCTGGCATACCTGTGCCCCAAAGCGGGGAAGTGGAGTTGGGGAGGCTGCAGGGAAAGCTGGGCTGATAGTGTTATGGAGACAGCAGGGAGTCAGGCTTTTCCTACCCACAACCGTCCTGTGGCCGTGCCCTGGCCAGCAGGAAGAAGGATCCCGGGAAAGCTGGGGAGGGATCTGGTCTTTGGACAGACCACAGCAGTGCTGGACCTGCCTTGTAAACATTAACAGGAGGAGGGAGATAGCTCGTGGCATAGGCAGGGACACAAGAGCCTGGTTGTGTCCCGTTCCCCAATCACTCCTCACTCTTTTTGGGGGCTGCCTTGATGCTGGCTGGGGATATAATGGCTGGATTTGGCCACTCTTTCCCTCTGCCAGAGCATCATGATAGAGCTGCACGAAAGCTCATTCTTCCTAGCTGCGTTTATCTAGTCACTTTTCTAGTGATCCAGCCCACTGCCCAAGACATGGCAGAGAGCTGTGCGCATCATTAGACCCACGTATTCTGTTTTCAACCCAGCACTGTGCCACAGATGCTTGGCCCAAGACATCCCAACTCCTATTAGCTTCCCCAGCCATCTCGGTACAAGCACAGTGGCACCAGCAGCCGGTCCTGGCAGCCTCCCCGACATTGTCACACTCTGAACGTGGCAGAGCAAGTCATTAAAAGCAAAAGCCTCGGTGCGGCTGGGAGACAGGGCTCCCAGCTCTAGAGGTAATTAGATCCCGGCCATGCAAGGTAGTCAGGCAATTCAATGCAGTTAGAGAGCCATTTACTTCCAAAACAAAGGCAGCAAGGAGACACAGGGAGTAATATCAGCTGCAAAACTCAGCTCCTGGACAGGACTGTGCCAGTGCCACATCCAATCTGTCTGTTTTCAGACACCATGCAATAGCTACCTGTTACACTCACTCCCTGGGACATTAGAGATAGCAGGTGAGCACTGAGAAGAGAAACTGAGCAGGGAAACCTGTGTTCAGGCAGGCCACCTGAAAAGTGGGCTTTTCACCTTGTCAGGGATTGCCCTCTGCCTGTAGGCTGCCTGAGCCTGAAATCCCAGCTCACAGCCCTCCCTGTGTCCTGAAGTACTTGGGACAAATCCCCATCTCGGCGGCAGCCACAAAGCAGTCACAAAGGAAAGATGAGCCCTTGCAGCCCCCCACCAGTGCCTCTGAGATCCCTGACCCACATCCTGGGAAGGGGAGCATTCAGGCTTAGCCCCACCAGCACAGGAGATGTGTCTTTCATCCTGGTTCCTTCCAGATAAGGCCCGGATACCCGGGTTATTTACCCTACCAGCCTCTTCACACCACTCCCAGGCCACCCAGGAGGAAGGACCTACAGCACACAGCTATGAACCGAGGCAGGGCAGCACCCAACTCTCCTTAAAGCCCATCTGGAGCACTGGATGATGCAGGCATGGAGCTCTTACAGCAGGCTCTGGCCCTCCCAGCAGCTGGACAGGTGCTCAGCACTGATGGCTGGGCCAACCTCTGATCTGAGGGGGGGTGCCCTGGGCCACTGCTCACCCACCCCAAGGTCCCACTCACCCTGCAGGGCTCCTCTGGGAGCGGGTCTCCCTGCCGTGCACCTGCTTCTGCATCCCCCGTGCCCTGCTCCACCTGCCCTGCCGGTGACTCCTCCTCCGGACACCGTCCCAGCCCTGCCCGCCTGCTGGCAGTGTGCCTTGCCAGTGCCCCAGTTACCCTCCCTGCTGCTTTCTGGGTCCTGCCAGCACTCCAGCAGCACCCTGCTCTTCCTGTCAGCACCTCAACTGGGCCCTCAATGTGCCCAGGCTCTGCCAGCACCCCACTTACCTTAACAGCACCCCACTTACCCTACCAGCACGCCCTCGCTGTGCCCTGCCCACCCTGCCAGTGCCCCACTCACCTTTGCTGTGCCCCAGGCCCCCCAGGAGCTGGAGCAGCAGGTTGGGCTTTGTCTCCTGCGGAAAAGCCACCCAACTTACCTTTCCAGTCTGCCGCACTCAGCACCCACGCCCGGAAAGCAAACACGGATGGAAAGCCACGGTGCAGCCCGACACTGCTGCCCCCGTCCCACAGCTGTGGGCAAGAGCTCTGCCCGGCTGGCAGAAGCAGCTCTCCTTGAAATTGGAATTAAACCCCCCTGGAGGAGGGCAATGATTAAAATGCAGGCAGTTTGTGGCACCCTGTGCCTGTTGTTTGGGGCAGGCCTTTCCCCTGGTTTACTGCTGAGCAGAGAAGAGCAAAGTCGAAGGACCAATTGCTTTAATTTATCACCTGTGGAAAGGCCCCAAGGTAAGTCTGTCCTGGCTCCAAACATCACATCGGAGAGATCTCCACGTCCTTTCCTAGCCCACCACTCTGTGCAGCCCTGGTGGCACACACAGCCAGGAAATGAAGGTGGTTAATTTGTGCTTGGCTTTTAGGTAGTAACACTCAGGTCTCTGGGGCACAGCAGTGGTATGCCACCGTATCACCACAGTGGAAGATGCAATTTCCATTCAATTTGTTAATTAATGTATGTTTTCCAAAAGTTGCAGGAGCTATGGACAGACTAAGAGCACCAGGATTTGGAACAGACATTCAATTTTGTGTTGGAAAAGAATCCCTACTAGCAAACCAGGATCGACAATAACAAATTCCACACGCCTCTTTCAGCCTTCCTAGACAAAAAAAAGAGAAGTGTGGAAGAGGGGAAATTTACAGTTATGACAGATGCAAATCTTTGATTCTTGGAAGCACAGTTTGGAAAATTATTTTTAGATGAAATTTCTTGTCAAGGGCAGCCAGAAGCCTGCAGTGTTTGACTGTATTTTAAAAAAAGAAGTTTCATTTCTCATAATCCCTTAAAGGCTGTAAATAACCCTTATTTCAGAGAAGAGTCCTTTCGAAATCCATTTTCTGCTTTTCTACTTCTAGGGGATTTTTTAGCAACAGAAATGACCCAGCAGCTGGATTGACATGGGACAGGCACAGGTTCTGTGCTTGATTCTGCTGTACCAACAGGTTTTAGCACAGCTCCTCCCTCCCCAGAATCCAAGAGCTGGCCTCCGTCTGTGCTGTCAAGTTCAAAAGTGATAACAGTGCATAACAGCTCACTTAAAAATTTACTACTTCTTTTTGTTACAAGAAGAGCTAAAAACAAATTCAAGCAAATGGTGAAAGATTGGCTATTAAGCTCTTTGCATTGACTCATATGACCTCATCTGGCACTTTTTGCCAATGACTCAGCAGAAACACCTGTGTGTAATCCTCCCCAAACCCTCTGTCCCCATGTCTCCTATGACAGGTGCTCATTGCAGGTGATGCAGCAGATGGATTTTCTGCTTCTCTGATGTGCTGGTACCATGTAATCCATTGGCAGAGGTTATTTTGTCTTTTTCTCACCACTATTTTGGGTTCTTGTCTTCCACTCTGACATCAGCTTTCATGAAATTTGCAGAGCATAATTATCTGCCTCTCTTTAAAATCAGAGTGAAAGTGGAAAATGGATTCAGACTACATCAGGAAACTGACATGAGGACAAAAGCAGTCATATAGGACTCATTTCCTTAAAAACAGGCAAGAAAATCTTTCCCATTATGCAACTGTTGATTTTTTACCAAGGCTTGTATTTCAATTGAAGTGATTTCCACAGAGCAAAAAAAGAAAACAGGTAAAATTAGATTTGTCAGTGTTTCTTTTATTCCCTCTGCACTGGGTGTTCCCCTTTTGTGGTACAGTGCAGCAACAGAGCTTGGCTCCTCAGGACACAAGCGCAGAGCTGAGCCCTTTCCCAAATATATGACCCACCCAATGTGATAAAAATAACACTTCTCTTGTATGTTGAGACAATTGTTCTTGTCTCCTCACTGACTATATGGACTGCAAACCTGTCCCGGTAACAAAACCCATAAATGTTCTACACAGTAGAGAAAAATTCATCAAATTCCTCAGTACGTCCAAAACCACCATGACATTCCATCATTTTCATTTCTTGTCCTTTTAAATAGGTGGTGATGAGTCATGGACTCAAGATCATTTCCTTGAATCCAGATGGCACAACTTCACCACACTTGGCAACTTCGGATCACTTCCCGTAGAGCCTGTATTCCTTCCATGGTCTTGTCCTTTAAAGCCATGGCGAGAAGAACGGGTTTGTTCCCAGCTTCCTGAGACACGAACGCCACCAGGTTTTTGGCACAAACATGAACAAGGGGCTGAAAAGCAAAGGGAATACAGATGTGTGCTCCTACAGATGGGAGAGCCCTCCCACATGAATTAGGAGAGAAACAGTCCTGGAATGTCAACAAGAACCTGTTGATCCTGGACTTGGACTGAGCAAAGCATTTGCTGGGTGGTTCCAACATGGTCAGCAAAGCCAAGCCATGGGATACAGAACTTCAGAAAGCACTTTCTCAACCTGCTTAAAAGTGGAACTGCACTGGAACTGAGTTTAGCACTGTCAGGAAAACTTGGAAACTCAGTATGGAGAATCTGTCCTTCCACTAATCCTCACACTCAAGCTATGACACCAATACTAAATTATATGAAATGCTGTGGATCCGTATGTCTTTATTTCCATCATAGTAAGACTTCCAAAGAAGTTTGCAAGTACAATTTTTAATTAAAAACTTGTTCTAAAGAGGGAATGTTCCACTACCAAGCTCTTGAAAAAACCCTGTTATTTTTGCAGTTCCTAGAGATCCCAAAATGGTGTTATATACACAGCTGTTGCACACTTGGTGTAACAGGCATGCTGCTTATTTTAACAGGACAATGAAAACCAGGAATAAGTAGTGAGGCTGAAGGAGGGAAGAAAAGGGGTATAACCGACCTCGTAAGGTTTTCTTAACAGGAACAGACTAGAACAGCATTGACTATTTCCCTTGGAAGGGACCTACAAGGACATCTACTCCAACTGCCTGACCAATTCAAATCTGTCCAAGTTAAAACGTTATTCAGAACATTGTCCAAAAGGCTCTCAAACACTGGAAGGGCACTAACCACCTCAAGCTTGTTCCAGCGTCTGACCACCCTCTCAGTAAAGAAATGCTTCCTAATGTCCAATGTGAACTACACCCAGCACAGCTTTGAACCACTCAGCCTGTCTAGGTTTTATTAACACCCACAGCTGCGTGTCTATCAGAAGGATGAGTTTGCTTGATTTTAGTTACCAGTCTTGTTTGGATGTGTGCACCATCCCAAAAAGGGATGTTAACAGTGGCAAGCAGGAAAGGAGCAAACTAGTGAAAGCCTTTTCTTAAAGTTTAGATAAGTTGGTGAAAATTATTTAAAAATAGAATGTAACAAAGTAAACATAGCACTTCCCATTTTCAAGTAAAACACAAAAAAAGCTTGGGGGTGGAGGTGGTCAGAATTAGCAGATATCATACCAGGGAAGGGAAAACATCTGCCATCCAGAAAGTGAAGGCTATTACTGAAGAGAAAGAACTCCACAAGGGGAAGTCATGGACAGAATCAGGAACTTATGTTGCTACAGTTTTTCTAGTTAAGGCTAGCAAGTGATATTTAATATCTTCAACCCTGATGGAAAGCCTCATAATCGTGCAGCTCTGAAACTTTCTGTTTTAATGCTTGACCAGTTTACACTTTGCAAAATGCATTTTCTTCTGCTTTCTCTCCAGCTTTGTGAAATTGTTGATAAAAACTCACTTTGGTGAAGCAAAACAAATTAATCTTTATCAAGGGAAGGTGCTGGCAGGCACACTTGGGAGAGGGCAACTAAAGTCCATTAAGGGGCTGGCATGGACTGGAGCGGGATGGAGGTGACAAAACAGAAGTGAAAAGAAAAACAAACTCACTGGAACAGAAACCCAAAAAGGTTATCAATGGCTGCATATTTGATCTTGCAACCCTTAAATCAACAGAGCTTTATCAAAACACAGAGAAGCAATCCATATCCTGCAGGACATAAAACAACAGACCCCCAAACCACTCATGGTTAGTTAAAGTTTTATGTCAAACAGCAGACGAGCGCACATACTTTTCTGATGAACCCCTCTTCCCTCGGAAGATATTTTAAAGTTAATCTTATCGCTGTTCAAACACCGCTGTGATTCATCAACTCCCTGGCATCTTGGCACAGCCCCACCTACATTTCCCCCCTATCCCTGCTGCAGGTGGGCTCTCACCTCATCCTTGCCCAGCAGCACCTTGGTGGTGAGCGAGGGCCGGCCCACGTTGTCTCCCACAGTGTTGGGGTCCAGGTAGACGATGGTGCCCATCTTGCCGTACTGAGTGACCACCACGAGGACGGAGTTGGAGAAGGCCGTGCACACCACCTCGGTGGGGACGCCGTGCACCACCTCCTCCCGCTGCTTGGAGGGCAGGATGGGGCCCGCGTCCATCGCTGGGCACACCACAGGAGCAACGACAACATCAGACAGAAAACATGGTCACTATGGGCTATGAGAACCCCCAATGCTCCCCATCGTTGGAAACACCCCGGGATGAGTTAGTGCCGGAGCGCGGGGCGCTGTGTGTGTGTGCGGGGCAGCGGTGCACACCCCGCACCCCTGGTTATGGGGAGGGGGTATTCAGCACCCTCGCAGCCACGGCACATCGCTCCCCCGGCATGGCCGAGCTGCCTCTGACAGACCTCGAGCCCCGCTGTCCCTGAGGGACACAGGGACACGGGGACAGAGCCACCACCATTCCCCTCCCGCACGCCGCGGGCCCCGCCGCCCCTACCCGCGCCGCCGCTCTCCGCCCAGGCCCGCCCCGCCGCGGCGGAAGCGGCGCCTTTCCCTTCCTTTCCCTTCCCTTCCTTTCCCTTCCCTCTTTACCCCCGCCCGTCCCTCCCTCAGGCGATGGCGCGGCGCAGCCCGGCCCCTCTGCCTTCACGGCCCGGCCCTGCCCTCCCCTCAGCGCCGCCGCCATTACCCGCCATTACCCGCGCGCGCGGGACGGCGCCATCTGCGGACCCGCTCCCCTCACGGCCCCGGGGACGGTCCGAGCCCCTTCCCCTTTCTCCCCGGGGATGTCCCCCTTTCTCCCAGGGATGTCCCCCTTACGACGGGATGAGGCCCTTCGCCTCCTCCCCGTCCCACACCGGCCCCCAGCACGGGAGGCAATGTCCTGTGCCCCTGAAGGGACAGGTGGCCCTGGTGTGTTTTACTTTTCCCCTCCGTTTTTACCCCATGGGATGCGGCTGCACCCACCCCACTGGGTGTTCTTGGGCTGCACTTTAATCCCCCCGAGCGTGCTCTTCCATCTAAATAATAAAAATAAAGTGGCTTGTAAAGCGGGCTGATAAAGAGCGGCAGCGACTTTTTACACAGGCAGACAGTGATAGGACAAGGGGGAATGTAAAAATTGAGAAATTTAGATTAGCTATTAGGAAGTTCCCTGTGAGGGTTGTCACTGGCACAGGTTGCCCAGAAAAGCTGTGGCTGCTCCATCCCTGGGAATGTCCAAGGCCAGGTTGGACGGGGCTTGGAGCAACCTGGGATAGTGGGAGGTGGTTGGAAGGAGATGATCTTTATGTCCCTTCCAACCCAAACCATTCTGTGAGTCTATGAAAATAAGGCTGGTTTTGGGACATGGGAGAAGCCTTGCCCTCAGCTCAGCGCTGATGATGGAGCTGTTCTGGGGGATAAAATAAGGACATCTGTGTGAAGAGAGCAAAAACAAATGTGTCTGTCCCAGGTGCAAGCATTAGCTTCTTTTAATTACACACAATCCAGTGCTAATTTTTTTCTTTGAAATACTAGTACTCATGAGTAATAATTTTGAATTCTTAATTTATACCAAGCCCTGAACATTGTGATTTCTCAAAGGTTTGCAACCTTCCAGACTCCTGCAATTGCTGCATCTAAAGTGCAATTGACACCTTCATCCTTATGTTTTACCTCTCCTTTACTGGTGTTCTCACCACACACCAAATATCCTGGCTGTGGCTGCAGAAATAGCTGCCTGAGTTGTGGGTTATCTGTTCTGGTAATACCTCTTAAGGACCTAATGAATATTTCTTTTGTTTTGCATTAAAAGTTTTACCCAAACTTGATTACAGGAAGAGCATATGGGCTTTATGCTGAGAATCCTGGAAGGCACCGTTAGAGAGCAGCAGAGGTCCACGGAAGAGTTTTTACTTCAGCAGGTTATTTTTGTGGTTAGTTCAAACAGAGGCTCGATACCTTTTCGGTAGTCTTTGCAGTCTGGCAAATAGTCTGTTTTCCAGCACTGTGAATAAACAGCATTCCTCTTTCTTGCTTACCACAATCACTCGAGGCTTTGCCTGTTTGACAGAGATAATAGCAGTTATTGTCAGTAAAACCTCCTGACTCATAAAGAAGTTTATTCCTGCTCTGTCTTCTCCAGAGAGTAACTTTACTTCAGGAAGCACAAAGGAACAGATTCTTCCTGCCATCCTCGCCAGACTCCATTTTATTTTTTACATGACAGGAGAACAAAGAGAGACCAGTGTAGTTCAGATTTACAGGCATTCACCATTCTTCACTGTTTTGCATTAGTTTGGGATGAAAAAGTTGTCTTTATCAGTTTCAGTCACTTGGATGTCTCATTTTGTCATGTAGCTGAGGTGGGATATAGGAAACTGAGGTAACTGAGAACTGAATCTTCATCACTGAAAGTAAATGCATTAAAAAAATGAACTAATGAGAAGACTCCTATTGTTTTGATTGAGGCAGGGGATGCAGATTTGAGAATACACGTGGTGGTAGGTAGTGGGACCTTTCCCAAGGGATCTGTCTGCCTGCTGTCTGCTTCCCACTATTTTCTGCCTGAGAAGGACCTGTATCCATACTTATACTCCTAGTTTCTATAGCACTTGCCCTCCAAGGATCCCTAATCATATTGCAAACGTCATTACATTTAGCTTCATAAACTGTCTTTTGACATAACAGTTTATTATTATACCCCATTTTATGGTTTGAGGAAAATAAAGAATTGAGACAGACAGCAGTTCAGAGCCATCAAATCAGCTGGAGATTCTGCAGAATTTCAGGGTCCTTTCTTCCATTCCCATGCACTCCCTGTTGAAGAAATGTAAGTTGTGCATGTCACTATCTCAATTGTGAGACAAAATCAATGACTGTGCAGCCCCATACATTGACAAGAAAAACTACTCATAATGTTGCTGCTTTATACCTTTATTATTATTTATTAAGCATTTTTGTACTATTCTTTTTACTCTGCTTCAGTGCCTCTGTGTGTGTAATGTGTAAGGAGGCTACTTTTATACTAGTTTTTGCATTTATCTGAACTGAATTTATAAGAACAAATGTGTGAGATCCACAGAGCATCAGAAATGTTTCCCACTTCTCTCAAAAACTAGACACACAGTGTTTCAGGACATCCGTTAATAATCCCTGCTCTTGGGAGCGCCTCACTATCAAAGTGCTGGGTTGGTTTATTAGTTTACAGGTTATTACTTCTCTAGTTTAGATTTCTCTCTTGTATCTTTTATGATGCAGAATATAGACTGTGAGCTAGAACCTCGGGTGCAGCTGGGCCCTGGGCTGCGCAGCCGAGGAGAGAGGAAAGGAATTAGTTTGCTCCCTGATGTAGGAGCTGCTTGGGAATTATTCTGACCCTTGTTATAAATTGGGTACGTGAAGTGGAGCTGCCTGTGAGTACATTCCGCAGGTCAGACAATAGCAGAGTGCTCGTCTTCCCTGTATTGCTGTCACATCAAGGTCAGGGGTGTGGGTGGTGTGGGATTGTGTGAGCACTCTCTCCATGGAGCTGTTGTGTCAAAGGAGTGGGAGCCACAGCAGAAACCCACATCCTGGATTTCTCCTTTCAAGCCATCCTTACTACATTTAAATAGAGTCTGGTGTTCAGAAAATACTACTGAATCAAGGCCCTGGGGGAAGCAGGGAGAGGAGCACACCTGGGGCTATGCTTAGGGACCCACCTTAGCCCCAGCAGTCAGTCCTCCCTGGCTGGCTCTCTCTGCAGTCAGTGGGGAGAGGCTTTGGCACTGCTTGGTGCACGGTGGAAACGTGGCTGTGGACCTGGCTCTGCTCAGTTAGGAGTCACGCCTGCTGTGGCTGACGTTGGCTGTTTATCTCCTGCTTTAGAGCTCAGACTGACATAGGTACGGGCCTGCCGAACATGACCCCAGCCCAGCTGCCTCTGCAGATGAGCAGAAATGGGATGTCAGGTGTGCAGGGAAGCCTGAGGGTAGAGTGGGAGCAGCAGAGGAGTTCAAATGTGTCCAGTATTAGTGACACCTGAACAGCATTAACAGGGTTAAAGCTCTGAGGCTCTCAGTTTATGTGCATATATTTTGGAGGAAGGTGAGGGAATTCTGGCTCTTTTGTGCATTGGTCCCTTTTCTGTGCTCCCTGGGATGAGAATATCAATTCTTATTCGGAGAGACAAGTCTAAGGGTTTGCTTTGTTCCAAACTTGTCCACATCACTCTTATTGTATGGGACTTCTCTTATTTAATGAGCGAGTAAGAGGAAGGCTCAGCCAATCCATTAGGCATTGCAGAACCACTCCAAGCTATTTTGTTTTCTATTAAACCTTTTTTTCCCCCAGTTGTAGAATTCAGCTAGCAAAACAACAGTCTTTTAATAAAAAAGTAAATATAACACATAAACTCCAGATTTTTCCTTTTTGTGTGAGCTGCACTCAGGTGTCCATCTGAAATAGGAATGCTGGATAACTTTACATGCCTGAGACTGTCAGGTCATGATGTTGTTTTGGTTTCTTGCGCTTGCAACTTAGTAAGGAAACAATATGGGAATGTTCGTTAATATTTGTGTCAATAGTAACTGCCCACATATGAGCACTAGCAGATTTTCCTGCGAAAGCTCAGTGTACAGGGTAGGATTTAAAAACATGGCAGTAAGCCAGCACGCTCTGGCTGGGCCTGGAAACATCTAGGTAGCAATGTGACTGGAGCTCTGTGGAAGTTTTTTTTAGTCAGATTTAGCGACCTATAAATAGAGGAGTACTCCAGCCCTTGTAGGACTTTGTTATGCTGTGTCATTGGTGTTTTCTGAGCTGCTGTGCAGGCTGGGGAAGGAGGATTACAGATCCATGGGGCTGGGAGGAGAAAGGAGCAACCTTGGGGCTGGGGGAGAGTTTCAGGAGGGGGCTACTGCAGAGCCTGGCAAGATGAGGCAAGTCACACCTGCAGAAGGACATTGCTGAAAGCAGTTCCTTGGGTGATCTCAAACAGCAGTAGTTTTCATATATTCAGTACCTTTAAAACCAGCACATTCTACATGTCTTTGCAAAAATTATCCAGAATTTATGTTCAATAATTGCTGAAATTAAAGTTACATTCTGGAAATGTGTGAAATACATCTCCAGAATCACTCCAGACTACCTAAGAGAGCTAAAAGAGCTCCAGCCACCTAAAAGAGTCAGGATTACATCATACCATCAACCTGGTGCTGTCTGATGATAATTTTATCTCCGGTATTTATCATGAGATAACAGCTGGCTGTGCTGGGCACTGTAGGCAGGGGGTATGGAACAGACAGAGTCATCATGAGGCAAGATTGAGTTTGAGTACTGTTTACATAATTTTCATTTGTCAAATAACAGTCCCACATAGATCACGACCATGACAGCGCCTGTGGATGGTATCATCCATCAGCAGATACACTCTGTGAAGAGCAGAAGCTTTGTATTGCTGCAGTGGCTGAAGGAATTATTTCCATGGATCAGTAAAGACAGCAGTAATTACCATAAAGCTCACTATAGTTTATGTAGGAGTTTTTCAGGTGCTCATGTGGGTCTCTCAGATGAAAGACAACATGCAAATGGAACAGATTATAAAAATAATTATGGCATAGATTCTAAGAACAAAACTCATACCCCTCTGTTCCTGAGAAGTGTGAAAACACAGAAAATAACACCCTGGCTCTTGCAGAAGCAACAAGAGAATGTCGGAGTATTTAGTATGATACCAATAGT
Source organism: Campylorhamphus procurvoides (assembly GCA_013396655.1). NCBI lineage: Eukaryota > Metazoa > Chordata > Aves > Passeriformes > Dendrocolaptidae > Campylorhamphus > Campylorhamphus procurvoides. Next base: position 1,028,867 of record WBMV01006969.1, read on the forward strand.
ATAGTCAGTTCTATAAATCACTTAATTGTGACAGCAAATTAAATAGTGGTGTTGTCTAGAATTCACCCGTAGTTAGAATGATATATCTTGATGATACAAATGCCTTCTGCACTGCCAGTAATAAATTAGCTCCTCTTTCAAGTGAGAAAACAATTAAAAACTTGGTTGAAAAGGGCATATTTTCTCTGTGGCCACTGATCCTTCAAACTCTGGAAATAATAAAGTGGTTCTAATAGTTGTTCATTGTTACACAGTTGAAAGAGGAAAAATCCATTGCCTCATTATGTTCAAGACAGTTATGAAATTGCATTGGGAATATTTGAAAATGTAAGAGGCATCTCACCAAATGGTTTCAACTTTGACAATGTGTCATCATTTGCAGTTCATAATGCTGCTGTTAACTTTGGGAGGTATCCGTCAGTGCACACAGTGGAAAATGAGAATAAATATTTACCTTGCATTTATATACTGCATAAATAATAGTAAAGTACACAGTAGACAGATCATGATTTCATTTTGAATGTTGTGTAACAAAAGTTTCAGAATTACAGGAGGTGTTCATTTTGCAGAACTTAAATATGTGGAAGCAATTCAGGCATTTCCCAACAAAATGGGCAACTCAGTGCCTTGCCAATGAAACAATACCAAAATAATTCCTGGGTGTCATGAGTTACTCTTGAATATTAGGTGAAGATTGGCTCTATCTAATTTTTACATTCTTTATAAATGTTGAAGATGGAGATGGTCAAATGCGTGGTGTCTGAATGCTTCCTCTTTCATGGTACATTAAATTTGTTTGCCATCTAGTCAAAATTAACATCCTCTCTGGTGTTGTTTAGCCCATAAAACTTCAGTTATGCTGTAGATCACAATGAAGAGTCCAACTCAGACCAACATAAAGACCTTCCATGACAAGGCAAAAGAATGCAGGCAGGGGCACTTCATTGGGCTGCGGAGACTCTCAGATTTCTGTCTTCATCCACATATACTAGCTAGACTCACTGAAAAAGGGTGAGAGTTTAGGAAACTGGGAGCTGTATTGAAGGACTTAACTATGACAGAAGATTGGAAATACATATATGAGGAATATTGTGATTTGAAAGATTTGTATTTAGAAGAGTTTCAAATCCTGATTATCTCCATTTCAGAAAACTTGTAGAATTTACTATATCCCCTCCTGTGTCTAGTGAGTAATCAAATAAATATTTTCTCTTAGAAGCAGATTTAACATTTCAAAACCCTGAAAAATGTTGAGTCTGTTAAAGCTGAAGTTTAAAGTTAATTTTAACTGACCACATAACTTCTTTTATGAATCAACATAAAAACAAACAAGTACTGAAATTCCTTGTTAGTGCCATTCTAAGTAATGAACTGAAGTTTGTGATAATGGAATTGTGCTTTTGATGGACAGTGCAAATGTAGTCTTAGGAGAAAAATACAATTATATGCTGGAGAAAATGGCATTAAAATGAAGCATTGTCCCTTATTTCATAGGTGCTTATCTCCTGTTTCTGCACAAGAAACATGAAAATAAAGAAAAGTAGATGTGCTATCAACTTTTTAAGTTTCATCCTGGAAATGAGGTTGGAATATTCCATAAGGAAATCAATGTCATTTTCATACTTTCTTCTGTCTCTGTCAGAAATGCTCTGCCTAAGTCGTTCTGTGCTCTGCACTTGCAATTCCTCTTCTGTTTCTTTAGGTGACTCCAGGCTGAGCTCGTTTTTGCTCACAACTTCGTGTGAGCTTCCTTTTCTAACCCTTCCAAAAGCATTTTAGAACCAGTTTGCCCTGAAACCCTGAAATCAGAGAACACCGAGGGATTAGGTTTAAACTTGTTAAACTGAATTAACACTCCTGCCACATGATTCTGGCCTGTGCCAGTCCTTTTAATCTTGTTCAGAGTTTAGGGTAATTTGTTTAGTAGGGCTGATCAGCTGGAGGTTAATTCAATTGGACTTTGGTTATTTATTCATGCCCGGATTTGCTAAGTGTCACAGCAGATATGCGAGGTCTCTGTTACAGTTATGAGATGGCTTCATTAGTGTGACGGAGAGTCCATCTGGATCACTTCCTTTCCTCAGTGCAATAACTGGCTGTCAAGGCTCTCTCCAGTGGAAAAAACTCCTTATATAACATCTCCCTTTCATTTGTGTCACAAGTGTATTGATTACAACTTAAAATACACTTCTCTGTTCCGATTGCTGGGATTGCCAATAAACTTTCTCAGGGATCTCAGTAGTATTCCAGCTGTACATTTTCAATTGATATTACAATTTAAAGAAAAAGTAGAAATATGTTATAAAAGTAATTTATTATTAATAATGTGTTTTCATGCAGCATTTTGCTCCTTCTCATTTCAAGGCCCACTTTCCTCACGAGGGAGGTTCTGCCAGCACTGAGTTGAAATGTGGTCAGCCTTTTGCACTCTCCAGAATTAACCACCCAGAAATGGAAAACAAAAAGAAAGAAGAAAATTACATCCTACTGAAACCTCTGGAGGAATTTAGGATGGCAGAATGCTGTTACTTGAACTGGAATGTGGCCAGGACACCAGGATTAATGTTAGCACAAAATGCCATTTGATTGCAAGTGTTCAGATAACCTTGGATGAAAGTCTTATCTGTAAAGAGGCTCTTCTAACAGAAAAGGGCTCCCTGATGTTGGCTGGGACTTTGGTTCAGGGTTGACTCAGAGAATTTTTGCTCTTTGCTTCAGCAGTTTTTGAATGGGACAACTCTTGAATGGTAACAGATCTCCCCTTCACAGCCTGCAGCACAGCAGATAATTTCCCAGAGAGAATCCATGCCATAGACTGATGTCTCTTTTCAGAGATGTTTCCTGATATATCATGCAAACAGTACAAATAGGAGCCTAAAGGAAGGCTTGATGGGGGAAGGTCCTAAAGATTAGAGGGAAGGAAAAATGTTCAATGTCAAGAAGGCACTGGGACAAGCTGAGCTTCTGCATCTGTGTAGATGTGGAATAGCTATGTATGTCGTGGAGTTACTCCTGGGCAAGTGAGACCATCACTTGCCTCATTCTTGTTTTATTCTCCTCTCTGGATGTTTCTGCTGTAGTCCTCTAATACTTCTTATGGCTTTTACTGGCAAAACCAGATGGTGTCCCACTAAAGCTTTGGTGATTAAGAGCAGTGTTAATCAAAATTTCTTCTCTTTCTCTCATTTTGTTTTCAATTCAATTGTGAATCTGTGGAGGAAGAACCATTAGCTTCCAGGGAGTGAGAAATGTTCCCACATTCTTGACCTTCTTCAGAAAATCCTGTCACAGTTACACACCGTGAAATATGGTTTCGAACAGAACAATGTTCCCCAAGCCAGCTTGAGCCAGCATTACAACTCCATTCTTTACAGAAGTTTGTTTCCTGTTGACTTGGAAACCATGTTAGAGCTTTGGAGAGGAGTTTCTACTTATCTACACAACAATTCCAGATGAGTCCTACAGCATCATCTCCCACAGAGAAGCTGGAGACAGCAGGACTAGAGAAAAATGTGTCAGTACCCATTCCTGCCATCAGACGAATGACCTGCTGTGGGATTTGACATTTTTTGCACTGGTCCTGGGTCCCACATGCCTGCACAGAGAAAAGGAAAGCATCCAGGGAGGGTGTTGAGGCAGCCTGCTGTATCTGCGAAAAGCCAGCGTGTGTTCCCAAGAGACCAGATCCATTCTGGAGGAGAAAGAGCATGTGCAGCTCCATCTCTGTGGATGCTCTCCCAATACTACAGTTGCTTCTTTACAGAAATGCAGGAGCTCCATGCAACAGGAACAACCCTTACAGGCCTGTGTGCCATCTGCATGTGTGGATAAGCTATATGTGACCACGGGAGTTGCTTTGCTATTTGTTTTGGAGGGCAAAACTCATCACCTCTTATGTGGTGTGAAAGTGACCTAAATTGGTTTGTAAGCAATGCTATTTTCCGTTCTATGAAAGCTGGAGGTTTTCCCTCGCTGTCCATGAGAAGACACCAATTGTCGCCTTTCCTCCAGCCCAGTCTTCCCATTCCTTTCCTGCAGCAGCGTACACTTGTATATAAGCCAAGATATGATTCCCTTAAGCATTTACTTTATTAAATACTCCTTTTTCTTGTCTTCCTTATTTTTCATTTGTAGGTTTATCAGAACCTGAGATGCTCAGTGCTTTCCCTAACTTTGCTTTGATCAGTTAAGCTTTGAAATGAAATATTTTTATTCTCCCCTCTTTCTGTTTGAGGGTTACTATATAATTCTGTAAAAGAAAAAAAACCAGCAGCAAATGGAGAAGTAATCACAGATGCATTTTGCTGAGGAGAGATAGATGACCTGACAGAAAGGATTGAACATACTATTCCACAGATATATCTGCATCTGACAAAATAGGCCAAACTCGTTCTTTATGTGGCTCCACCAGGAATGAACAAGACCCAAGAGCTGTAAGGAAGACCACGTGATGACTTTTTGTTTCATTGAGTCCCTAGAACATTGAATATGCTCTTGATATGCAAGAGTAGGCTGAAATCTGCAATCAGCTCCATGAGTGTAATTGAATCTGAGTCAGGAGAAGTGACACCTGCATGACGAAGAAGTGCATTCATTATGCTCTGTTCAGGTCTGTACCAGCCTACTCGTGTGGACAGAGTTCAGTATGTACTATCTCGAGCTGAGGGATCACACAATCATGCTCCAACTATCATTTCCTATATATATTTCTACTGTGTGCCAGACATCTCAATGCTGTGCTGACAGGTGCATAAGCACACACCATCCTATCAAGATACCTGCTCTGTCCATGCACAACTGCAAACAGATTCACATTGGACTTGTGAATATGAATGGGGTGAAACGTGTCATGCAACCTTCACATCAGACTCTCCTTCTGATAAATCACTGCTGTATTGGGGACATCTGTGTCAGTTCCAACCAATCCCCTGTTACTGCAGCAAACGTAGTACAGCTGTGAAGGGTCTGTGCTGCTGTGTGCCTCACACATGCTCCCCATGGCCAACAATAATAACAAGATTTTGTACAAAAGGCTAAAAGTCTCAAAGACAGTACATGAAGAGAGAAGAAGGGACTGATGCACATTGCTGCTGCCTTAAAAGGAACTGTAAGTGGAGAAAATTCGTGGATGATCTCTTCATGCCATCACCAGGAATTGTCCTTTTGGGAATGATGCAATGAAGAGCTTTTGAGAAAAATGTTGTTAAAGCAATATTTGTTGGAAATGTTTTTTTGACATATCAAGCCATATTGTTTTGATAGCTCCCTTTTCAAAAGTAACTTTTAGGTTACAGCGTTCTGCTTTGATGATTTTTCAAACAAAGTTGCAGTCACTTCACTTTGTGTCAAGTTTTCATCCACATTTTATGTTACATGGAAAAAGTGAACAAAAGAAAACATTTGATTGACCCAAACTGCCCATGGGATGTTTGGTTTTTGTGAAAACCTTCAAAATACTGCTTCCTTTCTCCCTGTTTGAGTGGAAATCTTAGGACACATCTTTTGGAGAAAGGAGAATGCACTCTGATGAGTGCACTCTGGTGCAGAGGCCAAAGTCAAGGTGCTGAACCAGGACTGGTACTGAATCACCCTGTTGTACATCTGCAGATGGGTTTAGTCCTGAGCTACACAGTGGTCCCACATTTTGGTCATGCCACCATGTGAACAGTGTTCCTGGGGGAGGCTGAGAAGGCAGACTTTTGGTACCATGTGCTGAAGTCTTTACACCCTCTGAAACACAACCCAAGGCTCCTTGGCAGGGATCACTGGCAGGATTAGCCCTCAAGGAGGGCACTTGGGTGCCCTCAACAAGTGTGTTAAATGGAGAAAGTAGCACATCTTGGTGGGAAGTCAGAAGAAGAAACAGCCCTGGCAGATGGCCTTTGTGCAGGGCAAGGGCATGGCAGTTGTCCTTTAGAGGAGGGAAGTGTGATGTGGTAACAGGTAGAAGGGTCAGGCCCACTCCGGCCCCTTTGGACTTACAGTCAGGGTTGGAGTTACATGTTCCTTCTCTATGTCAAGGGGCAAACACCCACTGTTTCTCCATACTTTGAGGAATTCTTACCCAAATTCCTTCTGTATACATACATGTATAAAACAGGTTAGTGAAAGCATGAGAACAAAAATACTGTGAAAGTCAGCTGGATACTCCAGAAAGAGAATGGCAAAATATGTATCCAATAAAACTTTTCTGATGATATCCATAAATACAGAACTGAAGTGCTGGCCCTGCTGTCCTCTCCAGTACTGTTCCACCAGAAATGTGTAGCTCACATCCTGAGTCATCCCCAAGGAGAGCAATAGATGTTATACACTGGAAATAGTTTAATTTCTAACTGGCCCAAGCACAGTTCATCCCTCTTTCATCAGGAGAGAGGAAGATGAAGAATTTTAATATCTTCTGGTGAGATCATGGGACCTCTGAGTCCCTAGGCTTATTCAACGCAGTCAGTGCATTTTGCCAGTTCCATGCAAGAAACTGCAGGTGTGGGAGAAATTGGGCTCCCAGATTGTGCTGAAAAGGCAGGAGAGTGATGATGCTTGCACAAGAAATTGGACCTTTCTCTTTGCTCTGACCGAGTGCAGGACCCTGAGATATCCATTTTCAGATGCAGGAGACCCTTTTTTAGGCTCATGAGTTTATAGCAAGGTGCTCTAAGGGCTTTATTTCCAGAGGCAGGGGTGACGGATTCCCACTTGGAGAAATAGGTCTGTAGGCAGATGCATTTGGTGGGATCTAACACTTCATTTATCCTGGGAGTCCATAGCTTGCTACATCCATTCCTTGCTTAGTGCCAACCTCTAAGTTAAAGGAGGAAGATCACAAGCTCTACTGTCCCCTCCAGAACAGCTGTCCCAGCATACAGAGAGGTATTGGCCTGAGTTTCTCTGGGGATAAATGACTGATGGCTGTGATTACAGGAAGAGATCTTTGGAACAGGTCCAGCATCCTCTATAGTAGAGTTGAAGGGCAATAAAAATTTTTCAGACATCCTATGGCTGTGAGGTGGCTTTGCTTTGAACGTAAACAAGAAATATGTTTTCAGAGAGCTCGGAATCCACAAGCAAAAAGAAAAGAAAAAAAAAGAGGAAATCAGATGGCTGAATTACAAACTCATCAGAGGCCAGTAGGGACTGCAGTAATACAAGCTATATTATATTGTCAATTTGTATTGTACGTTGGGAACAACAACAATCACGTTATTTTGAAATTAGGAATAACCTGGAGGGGGAAAATAAACTAACAGTATTACATAGTTGAGAGGGAGAGAGAATTTGTACTTGGCAATAATCAATACTCGTGTATGTCTTCTAATTGAGTCAGCCCCGTCTTCCTCCGGGATGTGACAGTGACAACTGAACTCCTCTTCCCGCTTGATGGATTTGGTTGTGCTGCAGCTGTAAATAGAGAGTGCACCAAAAATGGCTTTGGTTTGTTCACAGTGCCTGAGCACAAAACCTGCTGGATCCCAAATATCAATCAGCCAGGCAGGACAGGGGCACCAGTTGGAGGTCACAACCAAGGACCTATCACCCATCTATCTCCTCATATCCCCAGTGCCCAAAGAATCAAATGACCAGTTCCAGTGGCTTTTGCAACAATTTGATCCTTGTCCTGTCTCCTAAAATATGTTAAAAATACTTCTCTGCCAGCGGCACTCAGTGAGTTGGTTGATTAGTGTGACCCACAGCTGAAGTGTGTTTTGTTCCTTTCCAGTCTGAGGTCCTTGCTCATGTGTGCAAGTTTGCAATGGTTATTGAATTCACAATGGAAATAATTGCATGGACCTGGGGCTGTCATCTGGCATGTGGCCAAGGCAGACCACAGGCACCCTGAGCTTACATCTCCACATCTTGGCATTTCCTAACTTGTGTAACTTCCTCTGTCTCTCTGCTATGGCTGGAGGCACATCCAGATCGAATGAAAAGGCTTTCTTTTTCCCTCTTCAAATTGCTACTTGTGTTGTGAACTTAAGCTCTTCACTTGGTTTGTACTGGGGGATGAGTCAAAGCCCTGGCCTATTCATATTTCACATCATGTGCACGTTAATTGGTGCTCTACATCCCAGGAACTTCCTAAGGAGGCACCGATTTGGTCTCTTAACAATTTTACTACAAACACATTTCGCCCCCATCCTTTTCCCACTTTGTCATAGATAAGATTCATTTCTTTCTGGACATGAATCCATTGCCTGAGGTTCCTCAAATCTCTGCTCTGGGACACTGAATTCTTATCTCTGAGGCAGAGTGGGAAAAGGAAAAGTAGTACATGAGGGGAACTGTGACTCATGCAGAAATTGAAATGATGAAGCAGATGCTGCTATTACAAAGACCCAGAGGTGTTCAAAGACCTACTGGTGGAAAGGCAAAAGCCTGGGCTTTTCAGCCTTGAAAGCTTCTGGATATTGAAGCTTTGAGCACCGGATGAGGGTTGCAGACTGGTGAGCTCCCTGCTTGCCTGCTAAGTCCTTTCCATGTCAGCAGCAGTGCAGTGGAGCTGAGAGCTCGACTGCAGGCAGTGCACGGCCCATTTAAGCCTCATCAATAGAAGATCTGTTAAAACTTGAAATGGTGCTGCCTTCTTCTCTGCAGCTGAAACTTTAACTTTTTTTTTTTTCCTCCAGAGGGGCTGAATCTGATTGAGAGGAAATAAGGAGAAAACGTGCCTGGTTTATTTTATTTCAGTGAATGAGCTGAAGGAGGCACCTATGTGTCTGTCATCCTGAAAAGCTCCTTGTTTTGATGGACCCTTAATGGATTTTTCAAAAGACTTTGAGTGCCTCGCCCAGCTCTATTGGATACAGTTCTGTTTTGAAACTGGCACCTTGCCATGTCTATTTATGTTCAATATTGCCCTCAAAAATAGCATCGCTTCTGTCTTTTCCCAGTATTCAGAGCAGTGTTAGTTCATAGGACAATGAACTGGCCCTGCCTCCTCTGTGCTACAGAAAATGCTTCAGGGGAACCCAGACCAGCTCCTCTCCTTGGGGATGGATAAAATTCCCAAACTCCTCTTGCCACACAGATGGCATTTTAGGCAGCACAGAAGGGAGAAAAGACCCGTACACTAACAGGAGAGATGTTTACAGCTCTTGACGTAGAGATTCCCCAGCATCCCAAAGTTATCTGCCCCAGACCCTATAAACAGTCCTCTGTGTCTAACCTGATTTGCTCTCACTGCAATTTAAACCTGTGTCATCTTGTCCTGTCTGTGGCAGCTGTGGAGCGCAGACCATTCCTTTCCTCGTGAAGGTTGTCTTATAAAGGCTTTAAGGACTGAGTGATTAATCTGATGGAGAGATGAGACTAACACCCCTCACTTGGTAGGCTATGCAAGGAGGACCATTCCTCACTCAGAACAGAGCTGCAGGACAGACCCTTGCCCTGTGACTGCTGTAATCCCACTCCCTTCTGGAAGAAAGGCCATGCCTTCATTCATTCCCACCCTAGATAGGAGCAGTCTGTATCTCCTGCTGAAATGCAGTGCTTTGCTGTTGTCCCCAGTTTGCATTTCATCTCAGTATTTGGGGCCATTTCATCCAACTTGTCTAAATCATTTTGAATTCTAACCTTGTCCCCAAAGTGTCCTTGCCATCCCTCCCTGATCACTCTTGTCTGCATGCATAATAACCCTGCTCCTTCCTCCCTCACCGTGTCTTCAATGCAAACAGAATGGAACAAACATAGGAGAACGTGCAGCCCAGCTGCCCATACAGTATGGGAACCGCTGAATGCAGCAGATCCACAGGGATCTGCCATCCCATTGTCTGCACTCCTGGGACTATGGCCCTTTCTGCTCTGTGGTTTCAGGAGCACTGAAACAAAGGGGCAAAGCCTTGTCACCCCAAAATTACAGTTATGATACAGCACCATTACAGCACATGGCTGTGGAAGTGGCAAGGCGAGTGGAGGGCCCTTTCCAGGAAGACCTCCCCTCCTCTATGAGCAGTTGGCTGTAGGATGAGTAAGGTGCCCAGTCATGTCCTGACTCCTGAGAAATCCATTATCAAAAGCCTTTTTTCCCTTTGAAGTATCCTGAACTCGGTGAGTGCACAGCCTTATCTCTCCCTGTGCCAAATTCTCCTTAATGAGGTTTATCCAGCTTTTCCAGCATGGCTTAACATTGTCCATCCAGTCTGGCCAGAAAGGATCCTTTATTTTGCTAACATAATTAAAAGCAATAAGCGGCCCATGGTGTGCAGCGATAATGGTATTGACGCTGTAATGCCCCGCAGACAGAGCTTGGGATTTAGAGAAAGTTTCATTCTGTTGCAGCGTTAGCAATTTTCCCAGCTCCCTTCCTGAACAATTTCTCTTTCTATTTCACATCCTATGCTGGAATTTTGCCTCACGCTGTTTACATTAAAAATGCATTATACATGTGTTGAAAACATTGAGTTCTATGTTGCTGGCAAGGAAGGAAGCTGTTACGTTTAAGAAGCACTCTTTTATATTATTATCACTTTTGTTTAATTTAGTAGGATTATTTTCTCTAATTCCAAAGCTGAGAAAAGACTCCTGTAAATATTCTTCCCACTGGCCAATTTCTGTATCATCCAAACCCTCATAAGCTGACTTGCTTATGAACTTGCACATCACAAGTTAAAGTGCTGATTTCCCTCTGTTAGCTTTCTCCTGTGCTTTGGATCAAAAATATACAAGGAAAAGGTAATGTCATTTAAAAGAGCTCTAAAAGGCTTGCTGCAGCACAGGGGAGCTGGGATTTATGCTAGCAACACAGCAATGCCAGGCTGGGGAGATATTGAGGTTTTTAAACTCCACAGAAGAGTCACATGGACTAGGAAAATGTGGGATTGAGCAACCCTGCACCTGTAGGGACTAGATGTTCAAATGCACCGTACCATCCTTCATAAATAAGCCTCAGAGGGATTTTCTGTGGGTCTCACAGCTGTCATATCTAAGCACCCTACTGTACAAACAGAGTGTGGCAGGGCTGGGAGTTAAACCCGTATCTCTCAGCCCCAGAGCTTCAACTACAGGACATTTATATTCTTTGTAATATAACTCAATCCTGATAAATTAGAGGTCTAAAATGAAATGCGGGAGGGGGTTGGGGGGACAGGAGGAGAGGAGAGGAGAGGAGAGGAGAGGACAGGACAGGACAGGACAGGACAGGACAGGACAGGACAGGACAGGAGAGGACAGGAGAGGACAGGACAGGACAGGAGAGGACAGGAGAGGAGAGGGACCAGCATGAGATGTTGCAGGGAGGAGTTACAGAACAAAAGATTAAGGAAATTAAATATGTGGAGGAAAGTGGGGGATATTCAGGCTAAGATATAAGGGTGTAAGGGGCCCTGCCTGAAGGAAGGAAATACATGATTCTGCTTAATTAGTGACTGACAAAACTGTACCTTGTGGGCATGAGCTGGAAGAGAAAAAAACGTCCCTTTACATAACTGAAGCCCACTTTTTAGCAGAGAGGCTGGCTGTGGTTTGGGCCCTGCAGTGGAATTGGGCAGCAGATCACTCAGTGCTCAGCGCACAGATCCTCAGCACGGGCAGGAGGGTTGTGGCAGTAACATGTCAGTACAATATGTATTTGTTCCCACAGCATTTTGAAAAATGATGGAGGATTCGATGCTGGCATTAGGAAACAACCCTCTCTGGAGGCCAAGTGGCAGCTGTTCAATGGCAGCTGGCAACAGCACCTTGGGAAGCCCAGCAGAGCCACGTGTCTGCACAGGTGAACTGGGAGAGAACTGCCAAATGTCTGTGACCGGCCAGTGAATGGGGTCTCTTTGTCCCTGGGACAAAGGCAGAGCTTGGGGTAACTTCTCTTAGCTGAGATCTCTGGCTTGTCTCATTCCAAACCCAGCCTGCCCAGCAGCACGAGGCCATCAGAGACCAGCATGAGCTGTTGGTGATCCTCAGCCTCAGGAACACAATAACATGTCTGTTAGATCTCCTTAAGCATTCGCCAAGTCACCACTCTGTCCTAGAGGGAAATAACCTTGTGCTGAACAGTTTGATTATCTAGTGCTAATATAACAGGAGAAAACCTATTAAATGTTGGGCTGGAAGGGTCCTTTGTGTCTGCAGTAGCTTTTCTATTTTTCTTTCCTTTTTCCCTTTCCATTCCCCCCCCTCCCCCTTTTTTTCCCCTTTTTTCTCCCTTTCCCCCTTTCCTTTCCTTTTCTTTCTCCTTTCTTCCTTTCCCCATAGACCAGAAATGAGCAACACCAATTAAATGAAGGCGGGGAAAACAGCGTCTGTATGAAAGGAGATTGCAAAGCACTGGTAGCATTGCCTGTGGCCATGCATCCATTTACTCCTGGGGTCAGACCTGCATCCTGCCTCCCTGCTCTCACAAAGGCTGGCTGTCCCTCTCTCCTCGCATGGAAAGGTTACACCTGGACCTGCTCTGGCTGATCTCTCCCTTCCTTCAGCAGAGCCTTCCTTGTCAATGCAGCACATGGCCCGTGAAGGGGAGAACCTCGGAGGTTCTCCTCTCTCCTGGCACTGCTGAAGCACTGGTGGTCTGTCAGAAACTGCAGGAGAGAGACACAGTGGAATTTATAGTGCATGTCCCATGCAGATGTGACTCTGAGTGCTTGCTATTAATTTTAAGAGCAGAAAAGAACAAGAAGCCTGTTTGTTTATTTCCTAGTTGAAACATCCCTTGGAGAAGCACCGTGTTGGCAGAATCCTTTTCCCCTGTGAGCTGGAGATAGGTGGTTTTGAGGCCTGTACAGCTGTTAAATCATGTACTTGCCCTGCTAACAGTAATGCCAGGAGGCGCTTTCCCCCTGCAGTTGTGTTTTGGTGCCGGGCACACACAGTGATCCTCTCTGAGGAGTGAGGAGTGTGAGCAAAGCCATCACAGCAGCTGGCTTATTGAAATGAAGGTGTGTGTGGGCTTATAGGCTGTCGTAGAAACTGCTGCAATAAGTGCTGTGAAAATGTAAGTCACTGGGGAGAGCATGGATCATTCGATAAGGTGATGACCTTACTGTTAAAGCAGCTTTTTAAAGAGGTGATACCTTAAATCAACTAATCTTCTGTGTCCCTGACTGTTCATGGGTCTTTGCACACCTTCCGAGGCAGTGAAAGATGCTTGTTGACCCTCTGCAATTGGTACCACTGGCTTAATCGACTTTAGCTTTCTCCCAGGTTCCTTTGAGATGGACAGCGCCATCTGCTTATCCTGGACAAAGGTGGCTCTTCCTGAGGTGCAGTTGCAGTTGAGAGGAGAAGCAGACATGGGGTAAACCCCACACTCCTAGCACAGCACATGTGAGGGAGAACTTCATGGCTGCTGTCAGGGGATGAGATGCTCCTGAGACTGTGCCATGGCCCTGGCCTGCCTCCACATCGATCCCCACCATCCAGCCCACTCTGGCAGCAATGTGAGGTGCCAGATGTGGGGTGCCAGAGCCCGCATGGTGAGTGCAGTCCTGGTGTGATGCTCAGCTACGGCTGGCAGCACTGGCAGCCCAGGCTCTGCCAGCCCCTCTGCCAGCTCAGCTCAGCTCAGCCCATCCTGTGAGCTGTGGGGGCAGAGGCTCCAGTGCTAGCTCTCCGCTTGCATAACTGCATCCTTCACGTCTCACTGCCTTGGTTGGGGTCTGGGCAGGCGCACGTGAGCTGAGCTGCATTTGCTGCTGGAGCCTTGAGGGGGACTGGGAACATCCATGCATGTAAAGCCATCAGCTCCAGAGTGAAACCTCCGCCTGACCCAGTAATCGTTGGCAGGGATGAGCAGAAGAACCACTCCTGTCAGGCTTTGCCAACCTGCCTTTTTGCAGGGGATGCATTCAAAGACCTTAAAAACCCAGCATCTGGGCTCTGTCTTCAAATAAATCATTCTCCTGCCCTTACTGTCATTAGGAGATGTGATGAAGCCACTGTGGTGGCTGAGCCCCAGACACTGAGTCTCATTTCATCCCATGTAAATCTGATGATGTTCTGTGCCACTGCTTCTCCCAAATGCCACACATGCAGCCTGGCAGGGACTGAAGAAGGGACAGCATGGCTGGGGGGAGATTGGAATCCAGACCATCACCCTGGCACCACAGAGATGTGCTCCTGCCCACCATGCAGACAAAAGTGCTTCTCCTGTGCTCAGGTCGCAATGTGCTCCAAGCCTTGGCTCGTTCCCCATGATGTATGTGCTTGGGGACCCCTTTCAGGGCAATTGCTGAGAAAGCTCTGGGACACAGCACTCAGTGTCACCCTTGGCATGGGCACAGCAACATCCAGTGAGGTTGCTCTGTTTTGGCAACCTGTGGCCCACATATCCTGACACTGTGTCCCAGTGTTTCAGGGTTCCCTGGTTTCCCTGGGCACAGAAAGAGCTCAGTCTGGCCTCAGATGTCTCGGCTCTTGTCACTCAATGCCACAAACCATGTCAGCGTACGGTGCCCACACTGCCTGAGTGGCTCCCATAGATTGATGTTCACCATATGGGCTTCTCCAGGAAGCCTGGGGTATGCCTGGAGCAGCCAGAAGTAGAGTTCTTGGCTCTCATTCCACTCCCTCCCTGAAATCAAGAGACTTTTCACTTCAAAGGAAGCAGGCTTGGGGCTTGCTGGGGAGGATTTAGTGGGAGCATGTCCCAGGAGCAGGTTTTTAGCTGCTGGAGGAGCCGTAGGGCTCACCCCATCGCTGTTCCTTCCAGGTGTGAGAGGAGCAAGGGGTGAAACGCCCACAGCTCTGTCTGCTCCAGCCTGTTCCACTTTACACCCTTCAGAAGCAAAAGGATGGGGGATGCTTGTGCATGATTCCCCTTGAGAACTAAACTAACCAGCCACTGGATGTCATTATTGCTCCAAACCAATACATTGAAGAATCTATTCCAGACCTCCAGAAAAATGTGAGTTTTCAGTACGGAAAGCTTAAAATGTGCTTCCTGAGGGCACAAATCCATTCACCTCTTCTCCTGCAGCTCTTGTCTTCCCTGGCACACCTTTGCATGCCCGGGGACAGGGTGCCTGGGGTTCGGCACAGGGAGGACTCAATCTTGTGCGACCTCTCTGCCCTTCCCGGGAGCTCCTGCGCTACCTCCTCATCTTCGGGGATGACATCATGGCTGTTTCTGTAGCAACAGAAAAGGGCACCGCAATTCCTGGGAGGGATTGAGCAGGAGGGAGACGTTCCCCCACCTCAGCAGTGTCCTGAGGGTGCTCCCGACATAGCCCTGGCTGGAGAGCAGAGCTGGCAAGTCAGAAGGCTTCTGGTAGCTGATCCAAGAAATCAGGAGGAAATAATTGGTTCAGTTTCCCCCCACTTTGTCTTTCAGCTGGGGACCCTGTTTGTCTCACTAGACCTGAACTGAAATATTTCGCTTTAGGTTATTTGACCTGACAAACATTTTTTCTGCCTTCTCCCAGCTTTACTTTAAAAATGAGGTCTGGTCTCAAAGAAAACTGCCCTTTGAAACCACAGTGGGAAGTTTCATTTACATAGGACTGCATCCTCCCTCTGCTTCCTTCCCCCAGGAATTTTAATTGCAATTTTCCAAAATTCAGTCCGATTTCACTAAGGATTTTGGATTCTGGGATTGTCCATTGACTGGCTGGTTTGATATTTACTGAAAACATTGTGCCCAGTTTGATGGGAGAGCTGATCAGGGGTTCAGCTGATGCCTGACTCTCCTCTCCATGAGCTGCCTGCAGGTCCTCTCCCAGCACTCCGAGCACAGCTGTGCCATCACAGCCACCCATGAGCTCTTCGACAGACTTTTCCCAATATACTGGGAAGTCTTTGGCATCCCATTTGCTGCGGGTATGGTCAGGGCTTTATGGGGGAGTGGAGAACAACTGCAGAGGAGGACGGGTGTTTGCACCGCAGTGCAGCACGGAGAGGAGTGGACGGTCCCCAGGGAAATCCTGGCACGATGCTTGCTGGGGAGAGCTTCCGTATAGCCTCACTGATCTGTACTCTTTCATCTTTATGTGCCTACTTCTAACTTGCCCTATTTCAGTTATATCCCTTTCATTGGCTGTTCTTCTTCCACCACAGCCATAAAACAAGCCAGGGAAACACCAACTGCTGCAAGCCTGATGTAAAGAAATAATCATGAAACAGCATTTCATGGGCTGTGCCTCATCTCTAGCTCTACCTTGGGCCCCACAAACACCTCTGGCAAGCAGCAGCATCTTCTGCTCCCAGTGCAAATCATTGCAAGGAGACACAGGCCAAGCAAAGAAATCAATCTGCTCAGCCTTGCTCTTACACTCTTGCAGAGAAGAGCTTGGGATAGACCTTGGGTGCATGTTGGCAGAAGGGAAGCCATCTCACAGCCTGGTAATAGCTCTCAGCATATGCTTGCACTCCCGACTTGTTTTGACTTGCGTGGGAATCTTTGCAATCAAAATGATATGACAATTCCAATCATTGTTGATCGCTTTAGGCAGGTGTAATTCAAGCTCTGGCTGCAGAAGGCTGTCATTTAATTAACAAGGAAAGCCAAAATTCTGTGTAAGACTGGGAAAGGCAAAGAGAAGAGCCTAAGGGGGATTTGTGATAATAGAGAGTGGAGGATGCCCACAGACTTACTCAGAGTTTAGCTGTTCCCAAAATCAGGTAATGCTGACATTATTCCCTGTGTCACAGGCAGTGACATGTGCTCGGCAAGCTGTGGTAGGCAACACAATTATGCACTTATTTCAGTCCAGATCATAGGGAATGACTTGAGGACAACAAAGAGGGAGTCCTGCACAAGTCTCTTATTGGTACTGTGTCCAGCTCTAGGAACTCACAGGCCCTGAACCCTCTTTTCTCTTGCTGTTTAACCCCTCTGATTTCCTTCCTGGAAATACCAAGGGTGCAGTGGGCTGTGTACTGTGTGTGCCTCTGCTTTCCACGCTTCTGACCCAGATTTCAATTTTCTACTCCTAAAATGAAATTAATACGTCCTGTTACTGCAGTAGGGGAAGTGGTGAGCAGCGAAGGAAGCACTTCAGTCCCGCTTATCTTGGACAAAGTGAGCATGTTTTGAAGCCATTCTCAGTAACTCATGTCCAGATAGTGCAGTGCTTCACCTTCTGTAGCACCGGTTGTGCTCTCCCTCTTCTTGGTCACCTGGTGATGGGATGTGTGTCCAGAGCTCACCTTCATGCAAAGGAAACTGAGGCACACTCCTGGCAAATACAGTGTGTGAGGTCACTGTGTGGAGAGGAGCTCAGAGATCAGATCTGACCTGTTTCAGCCCTTGGACTGTCCCACTGTGGAATAACTAAGCCAAGTGAAAAGTCTATCTGAAATTATATAGGTAAACCGAGTCATCTGGAGAGATATCAGAGGAGTTTTGTGTCCCTGCTCCAGCATCCCTTTGCCCATACAGCCCTGCCACCCAGATCCTGCTGGCAGCTGCAGCTCACACTGCTGGACACAAACACTGCCATGCCCAAGGAAAGAAAGCTTCATCATTGAGCTGATAGGATTTCCAGTTGCAGAGATGGCAGGAAATGTCACTCTGTTGTCCTTTGGCCCATGGGAGTGCCTGTGTGTGTTGGTACAACCTTGCACTTGCAGGACTCAGAGCATGCAGCATGCAGGACCTAATCCAGCCCAACAAAAACACCCTTAGTGTCCCATTCAGTGTTCTGGCTTCTGGTTGGACATCCCTGAGCTACTGGGATGGCAGGGCCTTGTACTCTTTTAATTTACTCCTGTCTCAGCAAATGACTTCGATACTAAGAACCAAATTTTGGAGAGAAGGGAGATGAAAATCCAGAGGAAATTGCTGGCTTCCCGCAGTGCTGACTCTGAGCTGTTTGATATTCTCTCTTTTTTAAGGTTTGCTTGTTTTAAAGCAACATTAATTGGAAAGACGCTGGAGTGTCAAATAGAAACCACTCCCTGAATAACCTCGCTAATGAGCATGTTATTAAAGCAGGGTTAGGAGCTCCCTAGAGGGCTCTCACTGGATAGGATTAAATTAAAAAAAAATCATCTAAACTAGACAGAAAATCTCTGTCAGTCTGCAGTGATGAATATAGAAAAGTCCAATGAAAAGTGGCTTTGAAAGGTTTTAAGTATATGTCTTCCTATCTGGGACTAGACTTCTCCATCCCTCAGGGCTTGCTCAGGCAGGGAAAAAGTTTTTAATGAAGCAGAGGGTGAAGGACTTGCAGCTCAGATCCTGGCAAGACCTCCAGGTGGTCAGGTCCCCATGTCCCCAGCACTTGCCCATGTAGGTCAGCAAGGGCAGGCCCTGTGGACCAGCAGGGTGGACAGTCTCTCTGCCCAAGAAACATGGCTTGTGGGAGATGAGGGCCAGCAGAGATGGGGATGCTGAGAGCCTGTGTCAGGAGATGAGAGGATGTCTGTCCTCTCTGCAAAGCATAGCTTTAGTCTGACTCCACAGCACCACTTTCCCAATAAAGCCCCGTGGTGCTCCATTTTCAAGTGGTGGCATCTCCTAACGCCCTGTTCACCTCAAGGACACAGTGGTAGTTCTAGAGCAGATGGGACTGTGTGATGTGGTCACACATCCACCCTCTGACACCAATGTGGTCTTGCTGGTCCCCACCCCGTCTCCGTGTTCAGCCAGCCAGAAGCACTGACTGCTGGAGCAACTTTGGGGAGGAACAGTGCAGGAGAGGTTTTGTGGTTCCCAGTCCCTTCCCTCCCGTTGGAAAAGATGTGGGAGGATTTAGGGCAGGAAAACTGTTCCCATACCATCGGAAGACAGGCATGAAATGCTTTAGCAAAGCTCCCCTGCAGGCAACAGTGACCTCCAGAGCAATTCCACCTTTTTTTGTGGCTTGCCCTTGGTTCCCCTGAATGGTGGGCAGGTCAGCCCTGCCCCAGCCACAGCGGGGGTCTGGCTGAGGAGCTGATTTACTGCACCTGAAGACGAGGAGCTTCATAGCTTAAAGCCATTCTTTGCCAGCATTACCATGGAGCACGTTTTCAGGGAAGCTTGGCTGCCTGAGCTGCTCCTGCCCAGATATTTGGGCTTTGCAGGCACGAGCATCTTCGCAGAGAGGATTTTGTCCATGTGCAGAAGGAGATGTATTGCCTGGCTTTGGAAAGCGCTGCCTGACAGCCTGATGCAAAACATGCCAGCACCAAGCTGTGACTCTAAACAAAGAGAGGGGAAACACTGTATTTTTATTTTCTTTATTTTCTTTGGTACTGCAGTGAGGGTGGGTTTTTTTGCTGTTTTCTCTCTTCTTGGTTTTTTTATTAGTTTTTTTTTCTTTTTTTTCTTTTCTTTGCCTGATACAGGTATTTGGATTCTCTGTGCTCCCCAAACTCTTCCCCAGGCTGTCTCCAGCAATCAGACATTGACAGCTCTGAAACTCTCCAAGTTAACAAGTTCAAGTGCTGATGATTAACTAGATTCACAAAGTTGATTGGAAAAAAAATAGGGATATAAATAAATATTCCTGGAGATATTCCACCCCCTGTAGTCATGAACTTTGAATAATTGGAGGGAATTATGCTGAGTACTAATCAAAAGGGTTGGGTTTTTTTTTAATTTGCTAATTACTGCTGGGTTTCATCAGTGTCAGACTCTAATCATCTCAAGACATGTTAATTGACCCTTGGGAGTTGTTTATCTGATGCAGAAAGTTTTAGATGGGGTCATACAAAGAAATGCAATCACTGAGGTTACTTCTTGCCTGCCACTCAGCTAGAGAGAAGAGTTAAAAAGACTTTGGGCCATGAGGATGTGTGTGCTGCCCTTCCCAGGAGCTGAGCTCCAGAACGGCTCATTGTGGACACTCTGGCTTCTTCTGGGTCCCTTCTCTTTCTTGGCCCTTGCACTTCAGTGTCCTCTCTGCCAGTCTCCTTTTTGTTATACATAAAGATAAGAACTCTGGTAATCCACGTGCAGCGAGTGCAAACAGTGACATCCCTTTGGGATGTGGCAATGCTGTAAGGCTGTTTCTTTCCATGGTAAGATTTGCTGGGTCAGGTTTGTGGTGCTTCACGAGTGGGCTCAGGGTCCTGCTGTGGAGCTCAGGCATCACTGTGGAAGGATGTGTGCGAAGAGGAACGTTTTGGGAGTTTCCTAATCAAATTCAGACCTTTAAATCCAGACTTTACTTCCACCTTGAGAGAGGGCAGGGACCAGCAGGAGTTGGGGACTGAGGGTCAGACTGTGTTAGGCCATCACTGGGACCACAGATGGCCTCGGTCTGTCCCTGAAAGTATCTGTATGGTCTCCTACTCCCATAGAGATGAGGCTGCTGAGATGCACAACTTCAGGGCTGGGTCACCTTTGCAAGCTGTGTGTGTACAGAGCAATCTCTTCCCTAAGCTGTGTCATATATTCTATTATTACCCCAAAATTCTCTTCCTGGGCAGTTTCACAGCCTGGCTGCCTCACCTATCTCATGTCCCATTAATTAAACAAGATGAAGTGGGAATTAGTGGAATAAAAGGTGGGGTGGGAGGTGGGTAGGGAAGCACCGAGCAAAGGGCTGACAATTCACCAAGTTTCTCAAGGGCAGGTTTCAGGAATGCCAATGTTTTCATCATATAATGTTTTAATTAATGACCTTGGTATAAAAATTAGTCCTATGCTAATGAAATGCTCTGGAGATGCAATGCTGCGAAATATCCTCAATAAGAGGCACGTAATGTCATACCAGAAGACCTGGGTGATCTCAACACGAGTAGAAGTGATTAAATCTAAGAGTGCTAGCAGTGCAAGGTCGCAAACATAAGGGCAAATGAGGAGAACTTCTGCTACCAACAGGGAACTGAGCAGCAGCTTGGGAAAAATGCCTGAGTCACATAGTTAATGGTGGGTGACCACACTGCGGAGATGCAACCCAGTCCAGAACGGGTGTCTTGTCCACCTCAGTGTCACAGCAAGAAGCAGATGTAAGTCAAATACAGGAGAGGTATTTCCAGGTGGTGTGTTACCTCCATGGCACATAGGGGCACCACCAAGAGCTGTACCAGGCTCTGTACATCTGCTGGAGCCACAGCTTCACCATGACAGTGATGGAAGGACCTGTGTTTCCATTGCTGACTGATAATATTTCACCACCTCTTTTATAACCATTTTCATTTTGATTCCAGGATAATTTGTATCAGTTTATGAAATGAGGCCTTTCCTTAATTGCAGGAAAACACAAACCCAACTGCAACATCTAGGTATTATTGACTTAAGGCATATATAGGCATGTGTTTTTATTTGATCACTTTCAGTTTTCTAATTTTCCCCTTCCGTTCTTCTTTTTCCTCTTTATTACATTGCTGGCTGTTAGAGGTCCATGAATAGAAATAAACATTCTAGGTAATATTTCTTAATAAAACCCATCATTTATTATTATTATTCCCTGCCACTAAGTGCCCAGCTCCTTCTCTCATTTGTTGTAAGTCTAGATTAACATCTTTTCTGGCAAGGCTGGGATGGATATCTGAATATGACAGCACTTGACTTGTGCTACCAACCTGGCTGTGCCCAGCTGTAGGCGTGCTAACAGAGATCGGGTCTCAGCCACCAACAGTGTCACGTGCTGCTACAGCAGGACACTAAGGATGGAAGAGTTTTTTTTCCAGGCTCCTGCATTTATCCTGTAGTGGTGAGAGGTAAGAGGCTCCCAACAGTGGCACCTGATCCTGCACCCCTTGTTATCCTCAAGTCAAGCTGCTACTTGTTTAATCTCAGCTCAGATCCTTCCCCTCCCATTTACTTCAACAGTTCACCTGAAAATAGAGGTAGAGGTGTCTCTGGAAGACACCTGAGCTGTTGTTTACTATATTGCCATTTCAAAGAAAAGCCTTTTGTGTAAAAGACACAAAAATAACTAATGACATTAATATAAACATATACTTTAGCTACTGTTTAAGGCTGTCACTGGGTTAAAATAATGCCTGGTGCTGCATCCCAAGTGCACAGTAATTATGTGGTGAATCTCTTTATTACAGGGTGTCAATCAAGTGATGATGTAGCTGTGAGTGAAATCGCTTTGTGTCTCCACTGATATTCCCAGCACAGAGCTGCAGGCTCTGTGATGCTTCTGGAGGTCTCAGTGCCTGTGCCCAGTATGTCTCATTAAAAAGTGGCCATAGGAGGGAGAACTGGGCACAGCAGTTGTGCTTGGCATTTGGGGAAGGAAACAGCTCTGCAAAGTATCTGCCCATCTTCCTGAATCAAAGGAAAACACACAGAAATACTTGTCCTAATTATGCACATCACCAGGTGATGCTCACAGGCCACTGGATGTCCTCAACCTGGATGTCCAGGTGCTTCAGGCAGAAGCTGGTCCTGCCTTTCCTAGTCCTGGCAAGCACTGAGCTGCACATGCAGTCATGGTCACCACAGCTCTGGGCAAAGCCAAGGTGGTGCTCCCAGGAAGGTGTGCCTGCACCACTGGCTATGCTGTGCTGCCTCCCCCGTGCATGCACAGGATGTTCTGGGACCATCTCTTGCCATTCCTTGTGCTATGACAAATGCGTGGTGGCAGGAGCTGTCTGTCCTCGCAGGCACGGGGGACAGTGGCATGGTGCTGGAGGACTGACAGGGCAGTCAGACAGTGGCTTCTGGCATGCTCAAACAAGGGCCAGAGGGGAGGTCAGGGCAGCCAGGTTAATTCTGCAGCTGGGGTCTCTGGACCTCAGTGGATGGGGTGGATTATTTGGGTTTTGGCCTGGTGGCTGCAGAATTTGGGCTCTTCCAAGAGTCACTTCAAGAAAAACCTGCTCAATTTTGTGTCTAAATGCAGTAGTGACATTCTGCTTTCCACTGGAGTTTGTAACCCCATCGATCCTCTGTTTTCTAGGCTGGGAGTTGGAGAACAGATGCCAACCCCTAAGCTTGTTGGAGTCAATGGGAGGGTAAGAAATGCAGCCATTTCTCCACCTGGCAAAGGGGTTTTGCTTCATTTTCTTCTGCTGCCAGTGCTCTCAGCTGCTGAGATCTCATCTGTAACTTCTGCAGGGAGAGAAATCCTCAGGGAGAGACACAGCGTGCATCCTCTGGGACTGCACAGCAGCAGGAAGTGCGTGGCAGCAACGAATCTCTCCTTCTCCCACCCTTTTTGGCTGTTGCTCACTGAGGGTAAATCTTCCTTTTGCTTTTCCTCTATTAATTTCACTCCTTCTCTCCACCCGCTCCCCTGCCCCTATGCCTTGCGTTTCATTTTCCCTCTAACACCACCTTCCCTATGTCCGTGCTCTAATATTGGTGGGTCAGGCAGTTTTTGAGCAAAGATTAGGGATATAACCCCAGGCTTTGCTGCATGACTGTCTTTCCACAAGGAGGGCTGGAGAAATGCGTTTCCATGTGTTCTTGAGTGCAGGCCAGGGATGGTGGCTCAGGCCTGGCAGCTGGGGTGAACACAGGCTGTGTTCTCTGAGGGGAATGTGGGTCTGGTGCAGAGCAGCAAGGGCTGGGCTGGCTCGAGCCTGGAGCTACAGCTTTTCCCAGGAGCCTCTGGTCCCAACCCAACCTGGCCAAGGTCAGCATTTGCTCTGTCATCCCACCTGTCTATCAGATAGACAGAGTGGCTTTTCTTGTACACAGATCTTTTGGCTAGGATCAAAAATCCCACATCCTTGCTGGTTTGTGAGAGTCTGAGGAGACAAGGATGTGGTTTTCTTGGTCCAAATTCCCCCTTCCTCTCCCCTGTGAGTGAGGTGGTGGCTGCTCTGCTACTGCTTCCCACCAGGGCCTGTTTCAGCAGCTCCCAGAAGACATGATAGCAAATCAGTTTGGGAAATGTTTATGATAAAAAGTGCAATACAAACAGATAATATCATCATACTCCACTATTAACAGCCTTAAATCCCAAGGATGGAGAGAAGCTCCTGTGGAGAGCAGAGCTATCTCTCAAACACTTCTGCTGCAATTTAAAAGCACTCCCTAGCCTGGCAAGGCTAATTTCACATCTTTTTTCTCCAGGGAGTATATCTGGGTTTCTCCCTGCTTGAGGCCACAGCCCTTCATGCTGATTAGATGCAGCCAGGGGGTTTGGTTATCACCCTCCTTGAGTCCCGATGGAACACGATGGAGGTGCCCAGCTGGGCTCTATCCCACAGCCAACCTGCTGGTGCATCCCCTTGGTGAGGACAGACCCTGGGGTGGTAATTCATTTTCTTTCATCAGACTCTGCTCACCTCCAGGCACAAGGTACTTTCTCAGGCACATCCCCCTCCCCAGGGGGAAACAGCTCTGGTCTCCCAGTGTCCCTCCCAGAATTAATCCTGTGCTGTGGCAAAGTATCACTTTACAAGAACATGTTGGATGGTTGCATCAATCCCAATGTGGCCAAATCAGCTGTAAGCTAGGCAGGACATGCTTGCTGAGTGGTGTTCCCCTGAATGTGCCACCTCTGGGGATTTGCCTTATCCTTCCTCCTGCCTCACTGCCCCACCTACCTCAGCCCTCTCTTCCCCATGGGATTTTGTCCTGATCCATCAGGTTGCAAACTTGAATTAACATTGCTCTTTGGTTTATGCCTTGCTGACCTGCCTCCCATCTCCCCTCCCACCCTTTTGTGGGTCTCTTCACCTTCTGGTGGGGTGATTTAAGACTCCTCTTGTGATGTGATGGGTGAGGCTACCTCTAATGCCTGCAGTGGCACAGGGGAGGGATAACTCACAGGAACACCAAGCTACATTGACCAGGGTAGGCACTGAGGACAGCTGGGGCATCACTGCCCCTTTGTATTTATTGCTGCCACTGTGGTCCTTTGCTGGTCTATCGGAGACCAGCTTTGCTATGGGAGAGTCTCATAGGTGACACAGCAGAGTCAGTAAAAATAAAATAGAAAAGAAGAAAACCATGAAAGGCAAAAATCCTGTTCCTAATTAAGCCAGATATCCCACCCTTTCAGTCTGCATTGAGGGATGGAAATTGCTTTCTCATTTTATTTCTCTGACTGGAAAGGTATTTGTATCCAAATGTTGCAGGTGTGGTTGGTGTCTTGACTGGGCTTTTAAATTTCAATGGCCCTCCTGGAAGAGCCAGGTTTTCAAGCATGAGGTTTGGTTTCTGCTTTCAACAGTAGCTCACTGAGCCTTAACCTGGGTCCTCCCTGAAGATGCATGTAAAGTCAGTGGGAATGCCAGGGATGAAGAGTGGGTTAAGAATGGATGTTCTCAGCAGGAGGAATAGGGATAGTAAGGATTTAGGAGTTGTGCTACAGCATCTTCAGTTGTCACTGCTCACTCTCCTGCCAACAGCAACTCAATGCACAATTGGGCCCCATTTCAGACACCTCTTAGTTCTGACTGATTTTTAAATCACTGTGTTTCCCTTTCTCATTCCTTTTGCTGTGGGGGCTTTACCCCACTCAGCATCATTTCCCTGCTCATCTCCGGCTCAGACAAGGCAGGAAACATATTTTCAATGTATTAATTAAAATGTCTTTGCAGCAGAACATCTGCATGGAGAGCGATAGATCACCAAAGTGTGTGTGTGCGTGTGCGTTGCAGGCTCCCAGATAACGCATTGCTTTGCATAATTTATTCCAGCCAGCACAGCAATAATTTTCATAGCCTGTGATCTTCAAGTATGCGATTATCAATCTGCAGCCCGGCTCCATGTGACCAAACGTTAGATTATTCCCAGATAAAGGAGAAGCAGGATGTTTGGCTCTCCATCACTGCTGGTTGTATGGGATAAGATCAAACACTGTTTTGTTAGATCCAACCATGCCCAAGCAATGGGTCTTCTCAGGTATTCATCACTGTCAGCTATTTTGGGATAGGATTGTCTTTGCCAATGATGCTATTCAATTTCCTGATTGTTCAGCTCATATCGGTTTAACTTGAAAGATAATAAGATAGAATCCAGAGACTTCCCAGTCAATGAAAGGAAACCTCAAGAGGCTTTTTTGGTCTTGTGTCTGTCATACTCTGTTGATATTTTAGCTGCTGAGTATTTGACAGCTGGTTGTAAAACTCTTATTTCCTCCTTTGAGAGAATTAAATGAAGAACATTTAATTTATTCCCCGGAGGTTTCCCCAAGTGACCCATGGAACAGGTCACTTTCTGGCAACTGGAACAAAACTGGAGGGATTTGGAGCTTCCTCGACCCAGGGGAGGAAAAAAAAAAGTGATTTCATTACCTCTTCCCTTCTTTTATTTCATCATCAAACCAATTCTGTTTTCCAGCATTGGCCCTACCTCTCATGAGCACCACAAACCACCATTGGCATCTGTGGGGCCAACCTGGTCCTACCAGTTGCAACCAGCATCTCCTGGGTGCAGATCCTTATGCAGGATTGCACTGGATTCCATCTATCTCCAGGCACTGGTGCGACTGGGAAGGGCAGCTGGGAGCATTTCTCCTGCAACAGGCACATGGTGCTCCCCCAGCAGCATGGGCAGACATGGAGATGGGTGGCCAGCACCATCACTGGAGACATTCCAGCCTGTTTAGCAGGTCAAGGCATTAAGGGGCTAATGGTTAATGTCATTAACCAATATCAGATGAAGGCTCCCTTAACTGTGCCAAGGGCAGGCAGCTGCTCAAAGCAGCACAATAATTATGTATAGACCAAGTAATTATTTTTGTCACATCTTCCTGGCAGGAGAAGACCATTTGTGGGATGGGTTTAGCTACCTTCCGCAACACCCCTGTGTCTTATTTATCCAGAACAATACTCTCAGTGTGATTTTTCTGTCGTCTTTTTCCTTTTAACGTCGTTTCCAGCCCACACTGCTTTTAATTTGGTGAGGTAAATTGAGACTGGGAGGGGAAGCTGCAGAAATCCTCCGAACTCCCATTCTCTGAGCAAAACATTCCCCTGGGATCTGACGGCATCGCTGAATAGCTGGTCCTTCCCTTCCCAAGGGGCTTGTGAGTCTCAGCGGAGACAAATGTTATTTTGGATGGCTGTAGTCACTGCATGGCCGGGTCTTGTTACAGGATCTGCTTGCAGCTTTGGAGCCTCCCTGGTGGCTCCGTCCTTACCTGGGGACCCGTGAGTCATCAGCCCCAGTGCTGCACTCTTTTGAATGTCGTGTCAGTGAAAGGGACATTACCAGAGCGCTGCCTTCAGAGTCCTGGTGCTGGGTTGGTATGGATGGAGGAGAGTTGCTCCCCATACTCTTATTTCAAGGATGCACTCAGCCTGCCTGGAACCAGTAAAAGAAGATGAAGGATTTGGAGAATCTGGGATCCTGGGGGAAAGGGGATGCATCATGTGATTCATTCTGAACCCACTTCCATTCTCTTCCTGAATGTGTTCTCCTGGATCTCTGGTCAGCTTTAAAGTAAGAGAAGAAGCTGAGATGGTCATTAATCCCAGATTTGGTGGATTGAATAGCTGGATTCCCATCTAAATTTCCAATTTGTTCACTCCTTTCACCCATCTTAGGTTTTTTCTGCTTTTCAGAGCCAAGGAATTTAAGTGTCCACAGCTGGGACATAATCAGTCCTGTCCTGCAGCTTTACCTACACATCTCAGCAGTTCTCTCCTTTCTCCCTATCTCCCTCAGGCCCAAAACACAAATGACCCTTAAATACCCAGGTGGCCAAATACAGGAACCAGCCTCCATGGTGGTCAAGACACAGTACTGCCATTTCTCCTTGTTCTGGACATCTTGAAAATGCAGCTTGAAGATCCAGATAAGGCTTCCCTGTCTGGATTTCACATCCCTCATCTGTGGAGTTACACAGCCTTGAAAGGCACACTCTGTTTTGCATGGAGACAACCTCCAAATCTGCTTAATACATGAGTGCTCACTCAGAAGTGTCCTTTCATTTACTGCTTTCACCATCAGCAATCTATAAAAGTTTAGGGTGCCTTAGGGAATCACTTGCTTTAACTCCTTTGCCTTGGTAACAGCGCAGCTGATCCTGCTGCAAACAAGCATCTCCTGGTCCCCTCCCTGCCACGTGGGAGCATCACCCATCCTCTCTATCCTGGCTTTCTCCCTCCTCCTTCCTCTTCCTCTGGGTCTACTTGCAAAGTGTTTGTTATAACTATTGAAATGGATATAGTGGCAATTTGGGGAGAAGATCCTGTTTAAAGCTCTTTAATTTAAAGAATGCTAATTCATTCCATCCTCAGGCGAGTTATCCAGCTTTGTGGAAGCCTCCTTTTCTCTGGGTGTCAAATAGGAGGATGATTTTCCTCAGTCCATATTTAGAAATTTTACTGAGCCCATGGCCCACAGGGCATTCTACAAGGTGGCTCTCACAGGATGCAGAGACACTTTGGGACACTGTCCCCATAAAGCTGGGATGCTGCCATGGATGCTGCAGCCCTGGCCAGGATCTCCCTGGGCCCAGCCCCTTTGCCTGAAAACTGCCTTGTCTCTTCTGCTTGAGACCACAGAACAGTGGGAACCTGAGGCAGGCTGTGTTCAGCAGCCAGGGATCAGTGTGAAGGCAGTTGCTGGGAATAATAATAAGAAACTTGGCTACAGATCTCCATCCCAGGTCAGGTGCTCCAAGCACTGTAGCTAACCCATGTGAAAAATTGGCTGGAGACCTCCCTGCAAACCAGGGGCTGCCTCCAAGACATAAATAACTTTTCAAGCCAAGGGGGCAGGTCCAGAGAAGCCACAGGATAATTCCCTGTGTTTAAAAGACCCCTGCAGTCATGCTCCCAAATGATTCCTGTTCTGTGCCCATGTGTGCTCCATTCTCTCTCAGGCTGATCCACGTGTCCCAGTGTAAATGCTCTGCAATCTCCCCCCGTGTGATATTGCGGGATATTCCACCACATTAGCAAGTTGAACATGTTTTTACTGCCCAATGTCTCTCCATGCAATATTTCACTGTCTCGCTGGCTATTATCCTGGCGGCACAAAGTCCCATTGAAATTCATGGTGCAAGTCGCCCATTTGTTTCCTTTGAGCTTTGCAGGGTTGTTCTATGCAGCTTTATGCATATCATTTTTTGCTATGCAAAGTGAGGGTAATGACTTTACCTGCTCTCTTTCAAAGCACTGAACAAAGCCTGTCCCCATGCCATAGACTGATTTTGGAATAT
Source organism: Campylorhamphus procurvoides (assembly GCA_013396655.1). Classification (NCBI taxonomy): domain Eukaryota; kingdom Metazoa; phylum Chordata; class Aves; order Passeriformes; family Dendrocolaptidae; genus Campylorhamphus; species Campylorhamphus procurvoides. Next base: position 1,057,750 of record WBMV01006969.1, read on the forward strand.
TTGTTCTAGGGTTTGAGAGGGATGAATCAGAGCTCTTAGGGAATGTGCAATCTGATGCTCTGTAAATAAAAAGTAAGTCATGCTGCATCTACATGTCTCCAAGGCAGGCATGTGCTCCCTGTCAACCTTTTTTTGCTGGGATCAGCTTCAGGGATGGCTTTGGCAAAGCAGAATAGCTTCATTTAAATGACAGCCCTGGAATAGCATCACTTACTTTGGCCAGTGCCACTGATAAGCCTTGAACTTGCTCTGCCTTTTGAGCGAGAGATGACGTCCCTCATGAGTGACAAGGTGAGACCCCCCAAGCAAAGGGTCACTGGAGATATCCTCTTGGACATCAGGAGCGTAGGAGGATTGAAGGCATAGCAACAAAAGAAAATTTTTGCTGTGAAGATCTTTAGATCTAGGCTGACTTGCCTCTATAGCCACCCCAAAGAAGACTAAACCTTGGGTACTCACAGCATGGCTTTGATGTCTTGAATGACGTCTCAAATGAGGCCCCCAAATCAGTGACCACTTGTAAAAATAGGGGTCATGATCTGTCTGCTTGGCACCATGCAGTGTAGGGAAATGTCTCTGCTTTTAGAGGTGGATGAGTATGACAATGAATGTCTGCATGACAACTCCACCATCCTCATGGATATCCCCTTATTTGCCAGGCCCAGTGAGTAAAGGTAGAAGTAGAGACCAAACCAGACCTGGATGTCTCCACCAGCTCCAAGTGGTGAGCAGAGCAATTCATGATGCACAACCACTCCCCACCTGGGCTGTGGGCTGGCAGGAGTCCCGCATCCCCACTGCTGTCACCTTTTGCTGACTTTCATTGACTTCTTCAGAGTTTCAAAGTCAAAAATTAAAAAGAAACTCAGATCAAATGGGAACCTATAAAAACGCATCCAAGCTGCCAAGTCTACAGCAGATATGATTTGCAATGGATGAGGTATTAACACCCAGAAAAATTGGGGTAATGATGTGCAGTAATATTTGTCATCACCAAGGCTGAGTATGTTAAACAAAAATGTTCTGAAATGAAGCTTCTGCCTGGTAACTTTCCCAGATGTAAATATCGCTGTTGTTTTCCAAACATTCTTCAAATACCATAAGGCCTTAGTCCACTTACAGCACTAACAGCCCGTAAAATGTCATTTTTTGTTTTCTAATTAGTCTGATGATTTTTAGATTGGATTTGACAACAACAGTGAAGAAGCATCTCAGGCTGAAAAAAGTTATCCCTTGGATGGCAAGTCATCCACAGCCATTCTGGTACATCACTGGGAACTGCACATCCCCTCATCCTGCTGGATGGGAACTCATGGTGGGGCAGATCTACTGCCCCTCCAAGCTACAGGACACCAGCCAGTCTTACAGGGATGCCAAGGGGGAGATCATGCTCTTCCCACAAGGATCATCCTCCCTTTTTGCTGGTAAGAGCTCCCTTTCATGGTGCATTTTGTCTATGCCCATGGCAGAGAGGGGAGCTGGAGGCAGAGCCCAAGTAGGAGCCCCAACTGGAGCGAGTCTGGTTGGACTTTCATCCTCTGTGCACGTTTGGTTGTTGCTGTTATGGGTCTCACTGTGGGGGCTCAGGTACTCGGGATTTTTAATACACTTGAAGCCATTGCTTTTGAGGGGAGAGGAATGGTATAACTAAGCAAAGGACATCAGACCTCCATCCCTTGGCCACATGGGGTCCCATGACAGCAGGGTGGGGATCTCTGACTCTCCCCCAGGCTCTGCACAGAGGTAGTCACATGTCTGTCACATTGCTACCTTTCTCTCTGTACTCCTCTATTTTGGTGAGCATTTTCCTCCCTCAGAGGACACCAGGTTATCCCATTCACTGCAATATAAGGAGAATCCAGAGCCAAGCCCTGCTGCTGTGGGCACCACACAGGAACAACTCAGTCCCTTCCCTGAGCAAGGACAGAAGAGACATCGCTCACCCAAGGTCACACTGTGTTTCCTTATCTAATTCAACGCCTCCCTGTTCTGCATGGGCAAATGGACCAGTGCCCAGCCAATGCTCTGTCCCTTGGCCAGCATTTCCCTTGCAGGTGATGCTCCAAAAGGCAGCAGAAGAGCTCTCATTCTCATACCCCCTCCACATCACTGGGGAAAGCAGCCAATGTTTTATTAACCACCTCTCCCTCTTGTACCACTTGTTAAACTGGGTTAGGACTGCTTGAACCTGCTGTGTCAGACGTCTTCTTCTGCTGGTGGAGGGGAAGGGCCCACAGAGGCTCTCCTGACCTGAGACACCTTTCTCACAGCACTCCTCCCGCCGTCTCACGTAAATAGATCAGTCATCCCAGCATGGTTACGTCTTCTTTTACTCCTTCCTGTCTTTAATAATATTATCAATGTCTGGTTTAGATTTTTACTAAATATAGGGGCCAGAGCCTGGACTGGCGTCACTTCCTCCCAGAACTGGAACAGCTTGCTCAGTACTTACTCCTTTTATTAATTTATCTTGGTTTGCAAAGTTGTTTGATAACACCAAGACTTCCCCCTCCCTGCCTCCCTGACATTGACCTGGCAGCTGGTAGAAATGATGCTGCTTAAAGCGTGTCCTTGAACCACGGGTGAGGCTTGAGGTTTGGGGGCTGCCTCTCTCAAAGCAGCCCTGAGGAGCTGAGCACTGCGTGCCAAGTGGGCAGCAAAGTTGCCAACAACCTTTGGCAAATCTTGCTTCCCCTCACTGCTGATCTCCACGGGTAAAGATCTGCAATGGAGTGACAGTGGCGTCCATGTCACCCTCTGGGTGATTTTTCTTCCAGCTGCCAGGGGCCAAGAATTTCTGCGCCAGTATTTCTGCCTGTCCCAGGGTCTTTGTGGCACCACTGAGGGGGCTGAACCCTTGGACACCCTGCTTCTGGCATCAGGAGAGACTTGGCAGTGTCTGTTCCTTCTCCAGCAAAAGCAGGGGAGGGATGGGACCCCTTATCTCCAACCTCCTCTGGAAGACATTTGACCCCAAAGCCACCCTCATGGTGGCCCCCACTCTTTATTAGTCCAAAGCAATTTCAATGGGAACTCCTTGACTTCAGGGCATCCCATGGGACATGGCAGAATGGGATATCCATGCTCCAGAGAAGAAGGGGTCTTCCCTGCTTCAAGTGCATGAGCACAGGTGGGGATGGGGAATAGAAGAACCCCAGAGGAAACAGCTAGCACAGAGACCAAGCCCCATGGCCTCCCCAGCAGGCTAGGGGCCAAATCATGCTCATCCTCTCCATCATGCAGGGGTATCTCCTGCCTTTCCATGGGCACTCTCCCTGGGCTGTGTGTCTAACACAGCCAAGCGCAGTGCCAGGTTGCCAGCTGCCATTTGGAGAGAGGCCATGGCTTGCCTGTTCCCAGGCTGTCTCCTAGCTCTATTACTCCACGCTTCAGGTTTTTTGGCTGTGGTGGTGCTGCTGTTGTTGCTATTAAACTGAAAGGAGTAAAATNCCCCCCGCCCCTCCGGTGCCAGCCCGACTCTCCCGGCCAAGCCGCTTATCGCTCCGGGCCGTGAGAGCGCCGGTCGGACCCAGCCGGGTCTCACCGAGCCCCGGGGAGCCCGAGCTCCTGCGAGCCGGGCCGTGCCGTGCCGAACCGATCCGAGTCGTAACCGAGCCGAACCGGTCGTGCCAAGCCGTACCGAGCCAAACTAGACNTTTTCTCCAGCACTCACCCTTCTCTGTCTGCCCTGCCACCTTTTTGCAGGGCTGCAAAAGGAACTTGCAGGCTCGGAGGTGGTTTCAGAGATGACTTGAGACACCTCGAGCCATCAAAAGAAATGCACAGGCCAGTCCTTACCTCAAATGACAGTGCCTGGGGAGAGAGAAGAGCACTTCTGTTCCAAGGGTTGGCTCAGGGCCAGCCACACTTTAATCATCCTGATTATAGGTGTGTTGTGTTGCTAAAACAGCATAAAAATCCTGCCCAAAATGGGGAGGCAGGATGGTAGTCTCTGGGACAGGCAAGGGGTGACCTGAAGCAGGTGGATGCCTGGGAAGGGCTGATCACAGGGCTTGGGGACCCCTGGGAGCTGTGGGTGGCAGTCCTGGTCCAGCCCCATTGCTGTCACAGCTCTCCCAGCCAGCTCGCCCCAGCCTCATGCTCACAGTGTCCCCTGGCACTGCCCAGCTGGGACCAGTTTGGCCCTTGGAGGTTCAGATGGTATGAGGGGTGGGGTGGCTGTCATGCATGCATGCGGACCCACAGAGATGTTCACACGGGCTCACAGGGACAGACACAGGTGTATAAATACAGACATACAGACACACGGACACACCCTGGTTCCTGCACTCCCCCCACTGCCTGTCACACACACCCCAACATACAGACACATACCCCAAGACCCTCACCCCTGCACCCCCTCAGGGTGTCACCACACACACACACACAAGCACAGTCACACTACACACAGAGACAGCTGTCCCTGACATGCACGCTCACACCTTCACAAACCCTGCACACTCACAACCCCACTCTCACAAAGTGTGACACACACAGTGTCATACACATATGCAAGTGTCACAGGTAGAGTCAATTTTGCGTACACAGGGTGCGGCACAGTGTCATGCAGTGTCACACGTGCACACAGTGTCACACACACAGTGTGTCACAAAGACGGTGTCACTGTGTCACACACACACATACAGTGTAATACACACAGTGTGTCACACAGTGTCACAGTGCCACACACTGTCACACACACAGTGTNGGGCAGGGCTCTCCGCCTGACGCAGTGAGGAGCTGCAGCCCTTCTCTTCTCGGAGGCCGGGCTCCAGCGCTGGGATTTGCTCGGCTCCGGCTGCGTTTCCCTGCCCGCCTCCTGCCCCCGGCCCGCCCGCCTGGAAGGGCGCGGGGAGCCGCAGCCGCGGGAGCCTCCGCCGCCCATC